>CAUYRH010078368.1:0-37643 GCA_963574655.1 Perodicticus potto
TTAGATAAAGAAAAACTTATTTTGCAAAAATAAAATCACTTCCCAATATGCTTGACAGAAACAAGCTATTCATTTTCATTTGTGTTCCATTGAAGACATTACTGAAATCTGTCCAATGGTTTATTTCCAAGTAGTCCACTACGGAATTCTTCGGAATGTTTTAAGATTGGCTGTAGCTAGAGTTCTGACTTCCATTTGGACCCTGCTCTCCTTCACTGTTCAAATGGGGAAGAAAGAGATTTTTTACCAATTGAAAGGTTCATTTTTAACACCCTAATAAGCCTATTATTTTAAATTTCATTACTCTGTAGTACAACTCTATAATGACATTCCTAATTAAAAGACACAAATGTGGAAATTAAAATCCAGAAAAGTAACATTTGGTTTTATGTTTTTATTCTTATGTGACTTTGTACCCTCACACGTGTAACAAGCATTCTGGAAGTCAGTGTCCAAACACATTCTAAAAATTTAAATTAGGGTATGAAATTTCATTGTTATTACGGGTATCACTCAACATAGAGATTATAGTTTCTTCTAAACAAATTTTCCATAAAATCTTACATATTAAAATCCTATTCCTACTACTTAAGAAAATCAAGAAGTGTTCTTCCCCCAAAAAACCTACTGTCCAAAAGTATAATAAAGTCATATGTAAATGTAGCAAGTACTTTTATGTCAGAAAGATATATGGTAATTTCCTATAAAATGCTGAATACTTAAAATTAAAAAAACTAAAACTGAAAATACCAGTGACTGTGGCAATGAGATTATTGCCTTATCTTGTCCACCATCATCTTGTAGCTTCAGGCCCTGCCACTGGTGGAGAATCACTCAGGGAATTTCTGCAAAAAATGCATCCAAAGGCAGCTGTTTGACTGACTGTCTGAAACAGCTCCTTGTATAAGTCAAGTTAACTTTGTCTAAACTGTAACATTATCATTAGCAATCTACAAATTTATCTTGTTATATAGCTTAATTATAGTTCTAGAATGGTGAGGAAGATGTATAACATTTCTTTATTTTCCTTCTGACCTTTTTTCCTGAATGATCTGATATACAGTTAGGGCTTAGAACATGAACTATTAAATAACTGAACAGATCCAATTAAAAAAAATCAACAACAAAAAAATCTCTTAGCACAGGTGACTCATATTTAGCAAAATGTTACTATGTGCTGTAATTCTTTATAATATCACATCATTCATCTATATTTTTAAAACTGCTATTGAAATTTATAAAACAGGAAAAGTCAGTAGAGGGGAAAAAAGGAAAAGATGGCACAGAGTTAAACTGACATTAAACTTCTAAAGAATTCCTTATCCCTGAATTTCAGATAAATGTGCCTAATTCTGCTGTTTAAATGTATGTCCATATGTGGCCATATGTTGAGGGATACCTGTAATAGACCTCCATTACATTAGGAAGAATTACTAAATAGAAGATCAGATTAATGTTGTTTTTTTTTTTTTGCTTTTAAACAGAGGCGTACGATGTTGCCAAGGCTAGTGTGCTGTGGCATCAGCCTAGCTCACAGCAACTCCTGGGTTCAAGTAATCCTCTTGCCTCAGCCTCCCAAGTAGCTGGGACTATAGGAGCCCACCACAAAGCCCGGCCAATTTTTTCTGTTTTTAGTACAGAGTCTGGCTCTTGCTCAGGCTGCTTTTAAACTTCTAAGCTCAATCGATTCTCCTGCTTCAGCCTCCCAGAGTGCTAGGTTTACAGACCTGAGCCATCACACTCAGCCTAATGTATTTTCTATTTTGAAACACAGTCTCACTAGGTCACCCTGGGTAAAGTGCTGTGGGGTCACAGCTCACAGCAACCTCAAACCCTCAAACTCTTGGGCTTAAGCGATTCTCTTGCCTCAGCCTCTCAAGTAGCTGGGACTACAATGAGCCCTTAATGTATTTTTTTAAATGAGATAGTCTCAAACTATCAAGGCACAAATTAAAAAATAAAATTAAGATGGATTATAAAGTTTTAGAAGAAATTTTAGGAAAAACATAACAAAATAACATAATCTGAGAAAAAATATGTTAAATAAATATATATAATTAAATGAAATCAATAATTAAAGTCTACAAAGTACCTGTTTGGAGGTGGTTTTGGTTTCGGCATCTTACTAAGAATAGTTGCCATCTCTTTTCTCTCATCAAAATTCTTCCACTGCTCATATAGTTTTAAAATAACCCTGATTATTTCCAAAATCTAGAAGAAAATATTTGAGAAGTTCTCAGTGGCAAAAACAAGCAACCAAGATTATATTAAAAAAAATACATCACTTGCTAGACATCCTTCAGAAAACAATAAAAGGTAAGAGTCTCTGTCCTTAAATATTCAGGTTAGGTTAATTTTTTTTGTGTGTGTGTTAGGTTAGACAATTCTGATAAAATATGAAAGCAGTAATTTTTCACCACACTCCTATTTAGGCAGGCTTTTCCTCCTAGACTCATCTTTTCCCAGGTATGTCCTGAACATCCTTATCCATCTCTGAAGTTGGTTTCCTTCTATCTGATGACATCTTAAACCAAAATGAAAAGGTGAGATACTAAGAATACAGATTTTATTCATGGAGGAATGAGCTGCTACAGAGCACACTCCTCAGTCACAACTGTTTCAAATACTTTAGCAGGAGGCTGCACACACAAGATGTTTTCATTCTCCACCAACTACATGTATGTTAAGGTGCTCAAAAACTGGCAGCTACAAATTTACCATAACCAGTTTCCTAATTAGCCCTTTCTTCCCTACCTGATTAAACCTGATCTTAGATTAATTTTAATGCATTCAATATTTGATGAGAAAAGGTAGAAAACATGGCAAAAACAATCCCGGCAATTAGGGGCTACTTTGTAACCAGTCAAAAAACAAAATTTTACTGTTCTGTTTAACCCTACATAGAAAAGAGAAATATAAATTAAATAATCAACATTAACTCTTCCCACCGAACATGTGTTTAATATTTTTAAGCCAATAGTTTTCTTTCTTTTTTGTTTTTAATTAGATCATAGCTGTATACACTAATGCAATCATGGGGTGCAATGTACTGGTTTTAGATATAATTTGAAATAGTTTCATCAAACTGGTTAACATAGCCTTCATGGCATTTTCTTAGTTATTGTGTGAAGACATTTATATTCTACACTTAGTAAATTTCACATGTACCCTTGTAAGATGCACTGTAGGGGTGGTCCCACCTTTTATCCTCCCTCCATCCATCCTCCCTCTCCCCTTTCCCCTTCTTCATGGGCTATAATTGAGTTATAGCTTTCATATGAAAGCTATAAATTAGCTTCATAGTAGGGCTGAGTACTTTGGATACTTTTTCTTCCATTCTTGAGATACTTTGCTAAGAAGAATGTGTTCCAGCTCCCTCCATGTAAACATGAAAGAGGTAAAGTCTCCATCTTTCTTTAAGGCTGCATAGTATTCCATGGTGTACATATACCACAATTTATTAATCCATTCATGGGTCGATGGGCACTTGGGCTTCTTCCATGACTTAGCAATTATGAATTGGGCTGCAATAAACATTCTGATACAAATATCTTTGTTATAATGTGATTTTTGGTCTTCTGGATATATACCTAGTAGAGGAATTGTAGGATCGGATGGCAGGTCTATTTTTCGATCTCTATTGTCCAAACATCCTTCCAAAAGTAAGGTATTAGTTTGCATTCCCACCAGCAGTGTAGAAGTGTTCCCTTTTCTCCACAACCCAATAGTTTTCTTAGCCTGATGAACGTCAGATTTTAGGCCCATAAGTAAATAACATGCTCAATCTTTTTTTTTTTGAGACAGAGTCTCACTTTGTTACCGTTGGTAGAGTGTTATGGTGTCTATAGCTCACAGCAACCTCAAACTCCTGGGCGTAAGCAATTGTCTTGTCTCAACCTCCCACGTAGCTGGGACTACAAGTACCTACCACAACACTCGGCTATTTTTAAAGATGATATCTCATTCTGGCTCGGGCTAGTCTCCAACCTGTGAGCTCAGGAAATCCACCTGCCTCAGCCTCCCAAGTACTGGGATTACAGGTGTAAGCCACAGTGCCCAGCTCGATAGTTTTTTTTTTTTTTGAGAAAGAGTCTCACTCTGCTGCCCTGGGTAGAGTGCCATAGTGCCATCGCTCACAGCAACCTCAAACTCTTGGGTACAAGTGATCCTCTTGCCTCAGACTCCTGACTAGCTGGGACTACAGGCACCTGACACAACGCCTGGCTAATTTTTCAATTTTTAGTAGAGACTGGGTCTCATTCTTGTTCAGGCTGGTCTCAAACTCCTGAGCTCAAGTAATCCACCCACCTCAGCCTCAAGAGTGCTAGGATTATACAGGTGAGCTACCTCACCCCGCCAAGACACTAATTCTTTTTTTTTGGAGACAGAGTCTTGTTATGTCGCCCTCAGTAGAGTGCCGTGGCATCACAGTTCACAGCAACCTCAAACTCTTGGGCTCAAGTGACTCTCTTGCCTCAGCCTCCCAAGTAGCTAGGACTATAGGAACCCATCACAATGCCCTGGTATTTTTTTGTTGCAGTTGTCACTGTTGTTTAGCAGGCCAGGGCTGGGTTGGAACCCACCAGCCCTGGCGCATGTGGCCGGTGCCCTAAACACTGAGCTACAGGCACCGAGCTAGTTATTTTTTTGTTGTAGTTGTCATGGTTTGGCAGGCCCGGGCCGGGTACGAACCTGCCAGTCTTGGTGTACGTGGCCGGCGCCCTAACTGCTGAGCTATAGGTGCCGAGCCAAGACACTAATTCTTAAGTGTTAAAGAATACCTTTTCCATATCCACAGAAAGCTCAGCAAACCACTGTCTGGCATCTTTCTGCTGTACAACACAGGCTACATGTAGGCAAGCTGGAAAGAAAACAAGAGACAATGGCCCATGTTTAACCTGTAAACACAGAATACATGAACTAAAGATAAGATGTCCACTTACAAATTTCATGTGCATTTTCCAACATTCCCTTAAAAAATTATAAAGCTTGCAAAACCAAGAATCAAAAAAAGAAAATAAAAAATTATACAGCTACACTAAACAGCTATCATTCACCACTTCATCAACTTAATCTGATATAGATTAGGGAAAAATTATTAGACGACATTAATTGGTCAAGACCAATTAATGGCTGCTTCTCACCATGTGCTAGTCATAGTGCAAGTTGTCTTGAAAGTCAAGGTATGTTACAGAGGAAAAAAATCTAATGAAGAAATTAGAACAGGGATGTCATCCCTGAACACTGGTACAAAGTTAACAGTCAAATTGTACCCAGAAGTCCGTGTGACAAAACAAAACAAGACAGTCTATCAATATGTCAAGTTTTTAACCATGTTGACTATGTTTAGATATTTCAATTAAAAGAGCGCTGCCTTTTTTCTTTTTAAAAAGTTATTTGCATATGATCAAGTTATGTGAAGACTGGGCACATCTATATGAATTAAGTGTTGTAATAAAATAGAGATTAAAAAGAAAGTAATATATAATACAATTATTAATATATACATTGTAATCAAAATAAAATAACAAAGATAGTAAAAGTGCTCAAAGGCAAGAATCCACATTGCAATTTTGCCTATAACAATTTCAACTGAGTAGCCTGGCTACCTTGATTCCACCTCGGCTTTTTAATAGTTAAATTTCTTGATTTAGTTACTTATACAACTTTGCTAAGGATGACCTTCTAGGAAAACAGCAACTCAAATGTGAAGTGACATATTGGACACCCCAAGTCAAACAAAACTACAGCAGAGGGCTTAGGTCTAGAAGGAAGTAAGAGGCTAAAAGGATTGAAATAAGAACAGATGATTTAAATCCAGTGGAAAATGCCATGACAGGGATATATATAGATAAGAGTGGAGGAGGCAACCCAGGCTGAGGTACTGCTGGGAAGGTGCTGAGAAGGATCACTGAAAAGGGGGTATCTGAGCCACATCTTTAAAGAAGGAGAGAATGGGAGGAGAGAATGGCCCGTATATAAACTGGTAAAAAGAGGCCATAGATTTTATCCAGCAATTAGGAAGATCACTGAAAGGTTTAATTTGGAGGCAAATTCTACATTTTAAAAAGCTTATTTTATTTTAAATCAGGATTTTTCAACCTTGGCACTATGGACATTTTGTACTGGACAATTCTGAGACTATTTTGGGCAGTAGGGGCCGCTTAGCAGCTTCCCCGGCTTCTACCTACTAGATGACAGTAGCATTTCACTCTAGTTATGACAACCAAACCTAACACTGCCAAATGTCCCCTGAGGGGCTAACTATCCCCAGGTGAGAACCGCTAGCCTAGCTCAGGAGTGTGGGGGAGACAGGCTGTCTGAGCACAGGATGTAGAAGGCGAACTGGTCAGTTAGAAGACTGCTGTGGTAACCCGGGACAGGTGTGAAGACGGCTGTGAGATTACTAAAGGGACAGACTATCAAGAGAAAGGCAAAAAAAGTACTGGTGACCAACCAGAGGTAGGTTTGAGGGAGACAGAAAGCCTAACTGCCGAGTTCACAACTAAGATAATTAACTAGTGCTAGTCATCAAGCTAAAAGAGACATTAACATGACGGACATAGTTTGAGGGAAAGTGATGAGGTCAATGATGAGTCTGAGGGGCTGTGTAAAAGGGAAAAGGATGTAAAGATCTGCTCGGGAACAAGATCTTGGGTAGATAAATCTAAATGACCACATAACAGACAGTAGAAGCCATGGGCCTCAGTGAAAATACCCAGAAGAAAGGCAGCAGGGATGGCAAAAACAGGGTACCTGTCCTGTTGGCCTCTCCTCTCTGCCTATGCAGAGACCTATGCATTCTCACCCACTGAAGCCAGATGCTACTTCAAAATTCTTCCAAATTCAGTGCTTTCAGGGAGCCACCAGTACAATAGAAGTATAAATATAACCTATTTGTCACCTCTGATGTAAGAAGGCCAAGAAACACAACATTTAAGGAATAACTGCACAAAGAGAAACCAAGGAAAGCAAGTCTGCACTGGGGAAAGCATGGGCCCAAACTACAAGTATAGAGTTAACAGAAATCAACAGAAGGAAAAGGAACAGAAACTAACAAGTACCTAGTAAATAGCAGGCATTATTTATTGCTCTACACACTATCTCATTTAATTCATTTCTTTTCTTCTTTTGCCACAGTCTTACTCTATTGCCTCAGGGTGGAGGGCAGTGGTGTCAGTCTAGTTCACTGCAACTTCAAACTCCTGGGCTCTAGTGATCTTGCTGCCTCAGCCTTCAAAGTAGCTGAGATTACAGGTGAGTCCCACCATACCTGGCTAAGTTTTTCTATTTTTAGTACAGACAGGATCTCACTCTTGCTCAGGCTGGTCTTGAACTCCTAAGCTCAAGTGACCTCCCATCTCGGCTTCCCAGAGTCATGCCTGGTTCCCTCGTTTAATTCTGACTCAGAATGGAATTATTAATATCTCCCCATTTTATGATTACAGAAACAAACCCAGAAAGGTTGGACAATTTTCCCATAACTGTAAAGAAAGTAAAGTTTAAATCTAGGACTATCAGATTTCAAAGACTGTAATGTGTTCTAACTCATTAAAGGAGTGCCTTCAACAGATAGTAGAATGGTATCTAACTTCTCCTTCCAGCAAAGCTTTAAGGACCACAGAGGTTTCTTTATTAAACCTAAGTACTTAATTGAGCACTGTCAGGCACTGTAGTGGGTGCCTGCAGTCCCAATTACTAAGGAGGCTAAGGCAAGAGGATCACTTGAGCCCAAGAATTTCAAGTTGCTGTAAGCTAGGAGGCCATGGCACTCTACCAAGGGTGACAAAGTGAGATTATGTCTCAAAAAAAAAAAAATAAAGTGGGAGGGGGCGGTGCCTGTGGCTCAAGGACTAGGACACCAGCCTCGTATACCAGAGGTGGTGGGTTCAAACATGGCCCCGGCCAAAAAAATAAACAAACAAAAAAAAAAAAGGAAAAAAGAAAAAGATATGAAAGATGGATCCAATTATTTTACATAAGTTCCAACTAATATTGCAGGCTTAATTTTGAACTTTCCCCCTAAACACACAATAATGTTCTATCAAGACACTGATTAAAATGCTTTTAAATGATTAAAAAAAAACTTACCATAAAAGGGGGTTGGGG
Source organism: Perodicticus potto (assembly GCA_963574655.1). Classification (NCBI taxonomy): domain Eukaryota; kingdom Metazoa; phylum Chordata; class Mammalia; order Primates; family Lorisidae; genus Perodicticus; species Perodicticus potto. The sequence continues at coordinate 8,110 of CAUYRH010078368.1, forward strand.
GACACTAATCCTGACTTGTGACAGTTGCAGTTCATAATATTGAAAGTTCACATGCAAGTATTAGTCTATTACTTCATGGAACATAAAAACATAAAGTACAATAGGTTGAAATTTATTTTATAATGACCTAAATATATTCATAACAATTTAATTAACAGAGGTAATACCACGCTTACATACCTAAAGCTATCATGAAAGGAGGATACAGTAGGCAAAGATCCGTTCTGTAGGTATCATTCACTATCCTCCTATAGAAATGTAAATCATATTATTACTGAAAGCAGAACAACCTCACGTTCATTTCCTCCCAGGGAGGGCCAGATTTCCCATCTTTGTACATACTTATTTCCCTTTTCTATTACTGAAGCACAGCTAAAAAGGTGAAAGCATCAAGGCAAAGGGATTGCCACAGAATATGACAACAAATAACCACATATCAATGAATAAAACTAAAGCTAAATACATTTTAAATGTCAAAATCTCATAAGTATAATATAAACACATTTGCCTCATTTTTCAAATATCAGATAAAAAAACAGAATTTATACAACAAATGTATGGATGTCGAATACGACCAAAAAGTATTCTGATTATTGTAAAAATAACTTCAGTATCCGTTTTTACGTTGTTTTTCCCACAAAATCAAATTTTAAGAGGTATATTTATAAGATAATTTAAGATGCTTACACTTTAGAATTTATACCACTATAGTTATTAGAATTCAACAAATAGATATTTTTGCTCAACATAAAGTATCTTGGGGCACTATTTTAATGACTTTAAAAATACTGAACTTCATATTTACTTGTCAACCTTCCTATCTAATAACATGTTACACTATTAACAACTTCTGTTCTAATTACCATGCAAGGGGAAGCAACATGTCTTCTTGGCCCATGTCCTGCACATACTGGAGCAAAGGTCTATAAGGATGATACACTATCAAGCAACAATCCTAGAAACAGTTTAAAAAATGTGTATGTATAAAAACAGATTTATTACAACACAAAAACGATATCATCACCCAACTGATTTGTAATTGTGTCTTTCAAAGTTAAGTTCTCCAACTCATGCTTGCTTCCTTTTTATTCTCTTCAGCAAGCAGTGTGGCAGCCCTAACCTCTACTACAATAGTGAAGGCAGTGCTCTCTCTGGAATATACCTTGGTAAATCGGTTGGCAGTCAGTCAGCATCCATTCATTCCCTTAGAGACTCAAAGTGTCACATCTGCAGCACACTGAAACCTCTTATTAGCCTATAAATCCATAATTCCCAACTGGAGGAGCAGAATTCTGCCAAGACATAATCTAACTTTAAATAACACTGCACACATACACAAACACTATGCAAATAATTTACAGTGGTTTAATGTCCTGACCTGTTTGCTTATAATCCTTTTATTGCAGTTACTTACTACAGAACAGAAAAATTTTCCCATCCTAAGTAGGATATACAAATTATTTTATGTGCTACAGAGAAGATAACTATGATTTCACCACCACGTGCATGTATGCACGTGGATGGTTTTAAAATGTACCTCCCTACAAATCATTTCTTTAAATAATTTCTGACCATTAAGTATGAAAATGTTTCATTCTATTAATCACAGGAAATATACTTACCATTAGTTCTAAAAGATAGAATTCACATTCTAATATCTGTTTTAAGAAAAAGATCATCAAATGTCAACATGAAACCAAATTAGATGAGTCCACTTAATCTAACATAATTTATAGACATTATAATATTTATCACAAATTTTTACTAATTTTCTTTTTTTTTTTTTTAAGAGACAGTCTTACTTTGTCACCCTCAGTAGAGTGCTACGGCATCACAGCTCACAGCAACCTCCAGCTCTTAGGCTTAGGTGATTCTCTTGCCTCAGCCTCCCGAGTAGCTGGGACTACAGGCACCTGCCACCACGTCTGGCTATTTTTTTGTTGCAGTTTGGTCAGGGCCAGGTTTGAACCCACCCCCCTCGGTATATGGGACCGGCGCCTTACCCACTGAGCCACAGGCGCTGCGTACTAAAATTTTTTAATTAAGAAAGTAGTTTATATTAAAATGAACAAATGCAATAAAAATTAATTTTTACTATTGCATGCAATTATGATTATAGAGTATTTTAATACTTATAAGGAAAAGCCATCCTCTTATAAGCATTCTTTTCACTTTTTTTTTTTTTTTTTGGAGAAAGAGTTCTCTTATGTCGCCCTCGGTAGAGTGCCATGGCGTCACAGCTCACAGCAACCTCAAACTCTTGGGCTTAAGCAATTCTCTTGCCTCAGCCTCCCAAGTAGCTCGCACTACAGGCACCTGCCACAATGCCTGGCTATTTTTTTGTTGCAGTTGTTTAGCTGGCCAGGGCCGGGCTCAAACCTGCCACCTTTGGTGTGTGTGGCTAGCAATGTAACCACTGTGCTACAGGCACCAAGCCCTTTTCACTCGTTTTTATTGAAAATATCCTGGCTCAGCGCCTGTAGCTCAGCGGCTAAGGCACCAGCCACATACACCAGAGCTGGCAGGTTCGAATCCAGCCCAGGCCTGCCAAACAATGACAACTACAACCAAACAATAGCCAGGTGTTGTGGCAGGCGCCTCTAGTCCCAGCTACTTGGGAAGCTGAGGCAAGAGAATCACTTAAGCCCAGGGGTTGGAGGTTGCTGTGACCTGTGATGCTACAGCACTCTACCCAGTGCGACAGCTTGAGGGTCTGTCTCAAAAAAAAAAAAAAAAATCCTGTAAAAACTTCCCCTATTTTCTACTTAACAAATACAAAAATACAATTATTTGTACTTAAACAAATACAATTTTAGTAGAATGAACAAATAAATCCCTTGCATGGTAGAAAAAGAAAGACATGTCAATTAAAATGTCAACAGAAATTCATCTTACAAAATACTTCAAACTGTTCCACTGAAGTGGTTCTCAGTCTCAGCTGCACATTAGTATCACATGGGAGTGTTTAAAAAGTGCCAATGCTGAGGGACCTTAAATTCTGATTTAGTTGGTCTGGAAGGGATGCAACATTAGTAGTATTATAAAGTTCCCAAGGTGATTTTTGGGGCTGCCAGGATTGATAATCACTACTATGAAGTATTTTAAAAGGTGGTAAAAGCTACTTCACTATAATTCAAAAAAATGTCTATATTCTTGTAATATTTGAAACTTCCTGTATCTAGAAGACTATTAGGTTTATTCTAATACAAGTTTTGACAAGTATATTATTTTTTACAGTATACTTACATGGTTCATCCTATAAGGAAATTCCTTTGGAAAGGCATATGAAAATCTAGTTTTTACTGCAGAAAACAAAAAACAATTTAAACTGAGAAAACAGGACAATGAATTCACCCAACATTCCTTTAAAAGAGTATAGACTATTAGTGGGGAGGGCTAAACACTTTCAGTAGGAGCTCTTGGCAACGTTTAGGGGTCCAGATTTTTATTTTTCAGGGGAAGGGAAAAAGTGAGTAGCAGGAAGCCCGACATCACCAAATGTACTACAACTAGACAGCTTTAATTTTGTATTTTTTTTTAGAGACAGAGTCTCACTTTATCGTCCTTGGTAGAATGCCCTGGCGTCATAGCTCACAGTAACCTAGAACTCCTGGGCTTAGGCCATTCTCTTGCCTCAGCCTCCCGAGTAGCTGGGACTACAAGCACCTGCCAGGACTCCTGGCTATTTTTTTGTTGCAGCTTGGCCGGGTCCGGGTTCCAACTCACCACCTTCAGTATATGGGGCCAGGGCCCTACCCGCTGAGCCACAGGTGCTGCCCTTCAATTTTGTATTTGATATATTAAAAAAGGGTTCTGTTGCCTAAAAAGTAAGCTTTTGGTTTTTTTGAGACAGTCTCACTTTGCCACACCCTAGTAGAATGCCGTGGCACTATATAGCTCATAGCAACTTCAGACTCTTGGGCTCAAGCAATTCTCTTGCCTCAGCCTCCCAAGTAGCTGGGATTGTAGGTGACCACCACAATGCCCAGCTATTTTTAGAGATGGGGTCTTACTCTAGCTCAGGCTGGTCTGGAACCTGTGAGCTCAGGTGATCTGCCCGCCTTGGCCTCTCAGGGTGGTGGGAATACAGGCATGAGCCACCATGCCCGGCCCCATAAAAAATAAATTAAAAAAATGGAACAAAATCATTGGCCTTTATTATCTTTAAAATCTTTCCAGATCTAGAATGTTTTTCTTCTATTCTCCAGGGATTTAGCTTAGAAGGAACATAGGGGTTGTATGTATATTTACAATACAATATATCTGTAAAACAAAACAAAACAAAAAACCCCATATGTATGTATATGTGCATATATATATATAAAATATTGAAAGGATAATACACCAAAAATATGTTAATAGTGGTTATTTGAGATTTAAGAATTTTTTTACTGGGTGGTGCTTGTGGCTCAAGGAATAGGGCGCCGGCCCTGGTCAAAAACTGCAAAAAAAAAAAAAAACTTTTCATAATGACTACTTATTTATCCAAAATATATTTTAATAAAGCATTTATACATCTCTTTAATAAAGCATTTATACAAGGGGTCTAGAACTTTTTTCACACCATATGCAGAGTTATTACCCCTATATTATCTACATTATTTGTCTATATAAAGTACAAATGAAAAAATGATGTTAACCATCAATCCTCCATCTCTTTAAAATGGTATGTGTACAGATTTAAGTACTATCTGAGAAAACTGTTTTCCCATCATTATGATAGATTTAACTCAATCAAGTAACTATGACAGGTCCTCAAAGAACTGTTTCGTGATTCCTTCCCTTTATACAAAACCCCAAGTAACCTCACTGAGATGACAAAGAATTCCATTTATTCTAATAATATATTTTGAAAAATATTTTTTGTTTTATAAATTGGGTACCTTACAGCTAACTTAGATGGGTAACATCTGGCAGGATCTGGAACTTAGAACCATTTAAACTTGACATCAGGTAATTTACACTTAATCTTTTCTTTTCCCCTCTTCTTCAGCTGATTTTGAAAACGTATCTATATCTATTAAGGCTTCTAAGTTTTACAAATCCTTTTGATGTAAATAAGATGCAAAGTATAAAAGCATAAACAAGGTTTAATATAATGGTTGACTATAAATAGGTAAAATTATCTCTATACATAAAACAAATCTATATCTCTAACCCCTGGACCTTGATACCCAACAACTTTACTGAAATGAGATTTACCTGACTCTGTTAACTTGTCTCTCACTCCATGCTAAAACTGCTCTGCATTTTGACTTTCTATCTTCTCATCCCTTTCTAAACTTGGTGGATAATACATCACTCCTCTCTTTTGTCACCCCCAATCACTTATGCACTTCCTTTTATCTATTATTCAATTACTAGTTCCTACTATTTTTATTTTCATCTTTAACCTTTCCTTCTTTAAGTCTGTCCCATATGCTTAAATTTCCCTTAAAAAATAAAAAAAGAACTCTACCTATATTCCTCTGACTTTCTTTTTTTTTAGTAGACTCAATATTTTTTAGAATGGTTTTAAGTTTACAAAAAAACTGAGAAGACAGTATACAGAATTCCCTCGTAGCCACTATGGACTGAATGTTTGTATGCCCCTCAAATTCATGAGTGTTGAAGTCCTACCACCAATGTGTTTGTATTTGGGAGGAGGGCCTGTGGGAGGTAATTAGATTTAGATAAAATCAAGAGGGTTAGCCACCTGATGGGATTAGTCTACTCATAAGAAGAGAGAGATTAGATCTTTCTCTGACTCAAAGAATTGATCTTTTTTACCACTCTGATCTTAGACTTCCTAATCTACAACTATGAGATGTCTGCTGTTAAAGCCACCCAGTCCATAGTATTTTCTTATTATACACACAGCAGCCTATGCACACTAAGACATGTCCTTGCCCAGTTTCCCCTACTGTTAACAATTTCTATCAGTACAGCACATTTGTTACTATTAACTAATGTTCACAGTTTATTCAGATCTTAGTTTTTACCTAATGTCCTTTTTCTGTTCCAGGATCTCATCCAGGATACCTTATATGCACTTGTGATGGGCTGTCTGGATGTGACAGCCTTCTACATTTTCTTTGTTTTTGATGATTGACAGTTTTTAGGGGTCCTAGTCAAATGTTTTGTAGAATGCTCTTCATTGGAATTTGATGGTTTTTTTCTCATGATTAGACTACAGCTATGGATTTTTGAAAGGAAGACCACAGAGATAAAAGACCATCATCTCACATCAAGGGTACATACCATTAATGTGATTTATCACTGTTGCTACTGACCTTGATCACCTGCCTAAGATAGTGTTTGTTGGGTTTCTCCACTATACGCCCCCCCCCTTCCATAATGTACACATTAGAAAGAAGTTACTACCGACAGCTCATACCTTAGAAGTGGGGATTTATGTTCCCATACTTGAGGGGAGAGTAGCAACCTAAATTATTTGAAAATATTCTGTGTAGGACATTAGTTGCTTCTTCCTCACTTATTTATACCAGTACGGACTCATGAATGTTTACTTTATACTAGAGTTATAATGCAATACTACTTTCTTATTTTGTTTGGGTTCTTCTAGCTTTGGCAACTGAGGGCTTTTTTAGTTGACTCCTCTGGCTCCAGGTCCTTCTTGTATATTTCCTGCCCCAGGCCTGAAATCAGCCATTTCTAAGAAACCCTGGTTCCTTGTATTGGAGAATGGTGTTAGAAACTAAGATCTGGGTACTAGGTGAGCTTGTTGTTACTGAGATGTCGTTCCTTGTAAACCCTCTCAACTGACAGAGTCAAGAAATATACACATTAATCCATGTATGCACTGATGTAACATTTGTATTTATATTAAGGTAAACTGAGTTTATACTGATATCTCCAACTTTAATCCATCACCACATGGACCACTCTGGTTCCCCCCCATTTATTTGTAAATTCCCCCTCCAACAATGGGAAACATGCCTCTCAACATCTGCCATCTAGTCACATAACTGTTCAGTTCCAGTATACAATCACAGCATCATCAGAACCGTTAACTCGTATATCCAAGGGCAATAACTTTACCACTGGAGTAGCACAGTGCTTATTCGCAATTCCTCTTCCCTTGAGTCTTAGAGACTATTATTTCCAAAGTTACTTAGGTCAACACCTTTTCTCCCCATTCTCTTTACCGAGGTTATTTCATATGTGTAATATAGTTAGATTCTCCTAACTCAATACCTAGTCACTTAATTCCTTGCAATGTGGCTTCTATCTCCACCCCTGTAGTGCCTAATGACACTATATTCTCTCTCAAAGATCTGTGTTTTTCCCCTCTTGGTTCACCTCTTTTTGTATGAAGCACAAGACATTGTGCGACTCTTGGTGTTATCATGTTCCAAACTTTTACTGCTGGCCTCACATTCTTGGTTTTTTTTTTGTTTGTTTGTTTATCTCTGGCCTCACATTCTTAAGATGATGTTCTACAGATAAATTTACATTTAACATGTCTAAGATTAAATTTAATTCTTTTCAGAATACTTATCCTCTTTTTCTGGTACCACTTTCAGCTTCTCTCTGCCCAGACATGGAACCTCAACTATCAATTTTTGGACTCTTCTTAAATCCTTTCTTTTCATAAGTTCTATCAACTCTATTGCTTAAGTCTGGCTTTCTTGTTCTCCTTGCTGGGTGCCAATACATTAGTTTAACTTTGCCTTTACTAATGGTCACTTGGATTACTTCTACAACTTAAAAATATTTTTTATTCCAGCTTAAACTTGTTAGATTTTTTTCCTGACAGCACTCTGTAGTGACAGCACTTACTAAAGATTGCAGCTTTATTATATTTCATAATTTTTTTTTTTTTTTGGTAGAGACAGAGTCTTACTTCATCGCCCTCAGTAGAGTGCCGTGGCGTCACACAGCTCACAGCAACCTCCAATTCCTGGGCTTAGGTGATCCTCTTGCCTCAGCCTTCTGAGCAGCTGGGACTACAGCTGGGACTACTACACAATGCCCGGCTATTTTTTTGCTGCAGTTTGGCCAGGGCCGGGTTTGAACCCGCCACCTTTGGTATATGGGGCCAGCGCCCTACTCGATGAGCCACAGGCACCGCCCCATTAAGTTTTTCTTAATTGTAGTAAGATACACATAAAATTTAATGTCTTTAACTATGTTAAGTGCACAATTCAATTATATTAAATACATTCACACTTTTGTACAGCCTACCCCCGTCCATCTGCAGAATTCTTTTCATTTTGCAAAACTGAAACTCACACCTGTTAAATAAAAACTCCCATTTCCCCCCTCCCTCTGGCTGTTGGAAACCACCATTATACTTTGTATCTCTATTAATTTGACTACTCTGTCCTCAAGATTCATCCATGTTGTACCATGTAAACGACTTCAAATTTTTTTCTCCTCACTCTTGCTTCCAATTCATCTTACATAATTCTGCCAGATTCACCTTCCTACTGCATACCTTCATGTTTTAAAAATAAAGCTTTCAAAGATATATTCCTCTATCTAGCATTGAAGGCACTCTATTAACTGACCTTTGCAAGGTAAATATTTTTTCCTTCTACTTCCTTATTCACCATTTACTGAATATAACTCATTAGGTTTTTCTATTTTTTTTTTCCTCTTCCGGAAACTTTTAGAAGGTTTTCTTATTTTCCACCAAACTATTCAATGTTTCTGGATCATCTTTCTCTGTATTTTCCCAGGTTCAAACTCTATCTTTCTTCAACAAATACTATTTAAGGCTTTCTTTCATCTAACAACCAATCATTTCTCACTCAAAACATTCACAATATTCTCTGTAACTCTCTCATACCACTTTTGCTTCCTTCTATATTAATATTTTTAAGTGCCTGTTTTATCTTGCCCTTAAATTCATTGGGTTTATCCTGGTACCCACTACTACATCAGTAAAGTGTTTTGCAGTGAAGATGGTATTGGTGATGATGATAACAATGACAGCCACTAAGGTTCACTGAGAGTTATGGACTAACCTATGTTCCTTCTAAAATTCATATGTTGAAGCCCTATTCCACAGTACCTCAGAATGTAACTGTACTTGGAGAAATGGCTGTTAAAGAGGTAATTAAGGTTAAAGGAGTTCATAAAGGTGGGGCCTAATTCTATAGGACTAGACATACCAGGGATGTGTGTGCACAGAGCAAGAGCCGTGTGAGGACACACTAAAACGTAGCCATCTGCAAGCCAAGGAGAAAGGCCTTGGGAGAAACCAAACATGCTGACACTTTTTTTTTTTTTTTGAAACAGAGTCTTGCTCTGTCCCCTGGGCTAGAGGACCATGGCCTCACCTAGTTCATAGCAGCTGCAAACTTCCAGGTTCTAGCAATCTTTCTGCCTCAGCCTCTTGAGTAGCTTGGACTACAGACTGCACCAACAAGCCTAATTAATTTTTCTATTTTTCCTAGAGAGATGGTCTCATTTGCTCAGGCTGGCTCAAACTCCTGAACTCAAGTGATCCTCCTGCCTCAGCCTCCAAGAGTAATGAGATTATAGGTGTAAGATGCCCTGTCCAGAAAAACCTGTTGACACTTTGATATTGGGATTTTAGACTCTAGAACTGTGAAAAAAATACAGGTTTTTCTGTTGTTTAAGCCACCCAGCCTGTGGTATTTAAGGCAGCCCCAACAAAGTAACATACTAATCAAAGCACTACTACATAACCTTTATACTGTTAACTCTTTTGATACAATTCAATGACAGACAAGGAAACTGAGGTTTCAAAAAGTATTTCTGGGCGGCATCTGTGGCTCAGTGGGTAGGGCGCTGATCCCATATACCAAGGGTGGCAGGTTCGAACCTGGCCCCGACCAGCTAAAACAGCAGCTATAGCTGCAACAAAAAACAGCTGGGCGTTGTGGCCAGCACTTGTAGTCCTAGCTACTCAGGAGGCTGAGGCAAGAGAATCGCTTATGCCCAAGAGTTGGAGGTTGCTATGAGGTATGACACCACAGCACTCTACCAAGGGTGACACAGTGAGACTCTGTCTCAAAAAAATAAATAAATAAATAAAAAAGCAAAGTTAAGTATTTCCAGTTTATCACAATAAACCCAAGCTGTCTGGGACCTTAATACACTGTAAAATTAATGACATGAACAGCCTATTATAAGATTTTCCTATTCAGTGGTAAATAAACCTCTTATGAATATACTTTTAAGCCTTTGCATAAAAAATATAAATATATACAACTATTATGTACATGTAGCAATTAAAAATAAAAAATTAAAAAATGTATATAAAGAAACCTTGGTAATACATATGATACATTAAAAAAACAAACTTTTAAAAAAATTTTAAAACATAAGAAGAAAATAAGACATCTATAATCTACTATGCAGAGATGAACACTGCTAATAAAAATTCCTTTCAGTTATTTTATAATTTTTCAATATTTTGATTTTCCCAAGGATAATTCATTACTTCATTTATGTGATATACTGGGATATTAAACTTTATGGCAAAAATGATTATTAATCTTCTATCCTTGAATTAAGATGTGATATAGAAAAGATTGAATTATATTATTATATTCTCAGAAAAGGGGACTGACTCAAAAATATAAAAGTCAGTCTGGCTCATAAACTTAAAACATAAAAAGCTATTTTCTGCCTCTCCTGCATAGATCACAGAAATTATAATAATCAAAAAATCTGAATTATCTTTTGCTAGGTGATGCCTTTTTGCTTAACCTATAAATATAGAACATAGCATGTTAATGCCCACTGTATAGTACTTTACAATTGTTACTTTACTGCGCAATTTCCTTTAACATTATGACTCACAAAGAGCTAAATCCCTTCCTTTTACATTTTTTGAATATTTTTTTTTCAAGATGGAGCAATCCTTTATTTTTACATACTTTGACAAAGACATTTCAGTAAACAATCTTTCCAGTGGAGAATAAAAATCAGCCTCGGGTCATCATTGCTGCTCTCTGTTCAGGGCCTAGGCTCCTCTGGCCCAAGTGGTGAGGAGGAGGGGTATATTTCCTTTCCTTTATTAGATTATCCTGCTGTTTCTTGATGGCTTTCAAGCGCTGAATTGTTTTCAGCCCAGTTATACATTCTATGAAGTCATCAAATTCTATCTTGCACTCTTTCTCTGCCCAGATTGTACTAATTCCATGTGCACATTCTATCCATTCTTTTTCAAAAGTATGGCATCGAGCAGGATTCCTGTAGGGTTGTTCAGCACTTTGGATTGTCAACCCACAATCTAAATTAAGGCCCAGCCTTTTCTGTATATCAAAGAGAGGCATGACTCCCCACAGTGCCCTTGTCTGTTCTTAGTTGGCCCTACATTTTTTAAATTATTATTTTTCATCACTCCTGAAGAGCTGAGACTAAACCTCATTTTTTTAGATAAAGAACGAAAGCCAACAGGTAAAGCAGCTTGCTCAAGGTTATACAGATTTCTTAGAGACAGAACATAGCTACTCAGTGACAGAACTGGCATTAACGTCAGCTCTGAGGACTAGAAGTCAACCTTTTTTCTGCACTATATATGTACATTGTAAAATACCTAATTCCCATCAAAACAGACATTATGATTGCTTAAGAAATAGTATATTCCACCCAGAAGAATGACATAACAGTCACTGGGAAACAATAAAATATAATCAAAGTAGAAAATAAATTTTTCTTTGCCCTTATTATAAAATTAAGAACTAATAAATTGATGTTTCTGGATGGATAATTACTATCCATTTTAAACATTAAAATTAATATTTTAGCGATAATACTATAAGTGGTTTTAAAAAACACTTCTTTTTTATTTTACCGAATACATCAGTCATAAGGGTATCCTTAGGAAATTTAATAAACCTAACTAATCTCAAAGTTTCTATGTACTATGAAACGTTCTTCAGATACATCCTTAAAGCAGATATACTTTTTGCACTTACATACAGAAGTAGCAGCAGAAATCAACCTTGTATTTGAGACTACTCCAAATTCCTAGAGAAAGAAAAGCAGGTGAGAACAGATACAAACAACCCAATGAACCTAAGGGAATCTGAGGTCTATTCAAAACATGATTTCCTAGCTTCCCTCTCATACTTATAGTCTGTTCCTCTTCCACCCACCTGAGGGATAAAGTTTTCAAATCTCTAAAAATGTACAAGTTGAGTATTACTTATCAGAAATACTTAGGACTGTGTTTTGGATTTTGAATATTTTATAAATATATTGAATATTTAGAGATTATATATATATATATATATATATATATTTTTTTTTTTTTGAGATAGTCTCACTTTGTCACCCTCAATACAGTGCATGGAGTCATAGCTCACAGCAACGTCAAATTTTTGGGCTCAAGCAAGCCTCTCGCCTCAGCCTCCCAAGCAGCTGGAACTATAGGCGCCTGCCACAATGCCCCACTATTCTTTAGAGACGGGGTCTTACTCTGGCTCAGGCTGGTTTCCAATATGTGAGCTCAGGCAATCCACCCACCTTAGCCTTCCAGAGTGCTAGGATTACAGGCATGAATCATTTTTTTTATGTTTTTATATTTTGGAATATTTGTATTATACCAGTTTAGCATAGCTAACCTCAAAATCTGAAATCCAAAATGTTCCAATAAGCATTTCCTTTAAGTGTCATATCAGCACTCAAAAAGTCTCAGGTTTTGGAGCTTAGGGATACTCAACCAATATTACTTTTCAGGCTAAAAGTTTCAGGCTTTTCAGCTTAGAGATACTCAACCAATATTACTTTTCCTTAAAATTGGTACAATTTAAAACAATACTTTTAATAATACTAAAAGGTATCAAATTAGAAACCAAGCCCTAAAATGCCAGTACCAGTTTTCTGCCCTTAACTTAGTTTTTTTTCTCTTGAAGTTTTGGCCGGGGTCGGGTTTGAACCCACCACCTCCAGTGCCCTACTCCTTAAGCCACAGGTGCCGCCCTTAAGTTGTTTTTTTTTTTTGTAGAGACAGAGTCAGGTGCCGCCCTTAACTTAGTTGTTTTTTTTTTGTAGAGACAGAGTATCACTTCTATCGTCGTCGCCCTCAGTAGAGTGCTATGGCATCACACAGCTCACAGCAACCTCCAACTACTGGGCTTAGGCAATTCTCTAGCCTCAGCCTCCCAAGTAGCTGGGACTACAGGTGCCCGCCACAACGCCCGGCTAGCCCTTAACTTAGTTTTAAAGAAGACTATTTGAAAGAATAAATACTAAGTATGCTTCCTCTTCAACTGAACTCGGACTAACAGATACTTCATGCCATCTAATAACAAAACAGTTGAATCTCTGAATAAGATAAACTTTAATATCACCAAAAAAACCCTCCAAAAAAACCATATAGACAGTAATTATCCTTTTTGGAACAGAGAAACAAAGATGATACAAAAATTCCAAGATCACTTCTTATTTCCTCTTTCAACCTAAAATACCACCATTGTAAAAATAACTAAAATTTATTAGGTAATCTACCTTACACATATTGTTTCATTTAATTTTGTCCTAAGATTAACCTTGTAAGATTCCTAAAGCCTTTATTTCATTTTAAAACAAAAATCAAGAATTGGTTCCTTATCCAACAAAAGATACTAAACTAAAAAAATCTGTTCTCCAGTGTGGGTGGATCACTTATTATTAAATATTTATATTTACATTTAAATATCCAACCATAATAACATAATAACTGAAAATAAAAAGCAAAAGCCTCAGCCATCTTCTTAAACACCATTTCTATACAGTTTCCATATAAGTATTAGAAAGATTTGGTCAGAGAGATTCAAAATAGTAATTTCCTCCCTCCTTTCCTATAAAACACTTAATCCTTTCTTCTCTTTTCCTCCCTTCTTCTTTCTCCTTTCTTTTCTTTTCCTTGCTTTCACTCCCTCTCCTTTCCTTCTTTTTTTTTCCTCCTTCCTTCCCTTCCCTTTGCTCTCCCCCACCCCCATCTTTCTTTAGAGACGGGGTCTCACTAGAGCAGACCTTGAACTCGGCTCAAGTAACCCACCTCAGCCATCCAAGTAGCTGGGACTATAGGTATGCGCCACTCTACCCAGCCCCCAAATAATTCTTTATGTTTATCTTAAAGCAAAACTCAGTAAATCATATGAGTTCTATTCAATAAAACAAATAGCAAGAAGTATTTAACAAACAAAATAAATTAAAATCCCCAAATTAATCTACAAGAGTAGATATTTATAAAGATTTTGCCTTGGTATCCTAAGGCTTATGTACTTAAGATACATAAAATTAAATTATTACCTGGAAATATTTAAATAAAATCAAACATTACAAGGTAATATTTGGAAAAATCATCCATAATAAAGGCCTTTCATAAACTTTTTTTTCCATTAAAGAACTTAACAACTACAAAGCTGGTTCTACCTCCTTAAACTACTATTCACAATTAGAAAACTTTAAATCTCTAGAAAGCCTGTCTTAACATTATTATTATTTTTTTTTTTTTTTTGAGACAGAGTCTCACTATGTTGCTATCGGTAGAGTGCTGTGGCGTCACAGCTCACAGCAACCTCAAACTCTTACGCGATTCTCTTGCCTCAGCCTCCCAGGTAGCTGGGACCACAGGTGCCCGCCACAACACCTGGCTATTTTTTGTTGCAGTTGTCATTGTTGTTTAGCTGGCCGGGGCCAGGTTTGAATCTGCGACCCTCGGTGTATGTGGCCAGCACCATACGGGCACTGAGCCTGTCTTAATATTATTTCTAATAGAGTCAGCTCTCATTATTTAGCTAATAGCTAGGAAAGATGTCATAGATAATTCCAAGTAAATGGTTAAAACAAAACTTAATCCCCTAGTGGGTATCAAAAAGAATGAATATAAACCTACTAGGTTAAAATCATATTTAATATTCAAGAATACGATTACTATTCCAAAGACACCACCCAAAAATAGAAACAATTCATTATGAAAACCAGCCAACACCTGCTATTATCTCCTGGATTTTAGCTGAACGCAAAAATACTGAAAAGCTAAGTAAGTTGATTGTCTCAGCTACAAATTGCTATTTCTCTTTTCTCCCTCACCTAATTTCTCTCTTTATCAACCAAACTTCTTTTACTTTTTAGACTCTGTATAGCTATAGCTCACCCCAATCCTTGCCACCATTCTCGCTTTCCCTGTAAATTGGTAGGCAGCCAAACATTAGGACACAAGGAGGGGAAGAAAGGACATGAGCAGCATACAAATGAGAAGGAGGGACATTTTCAGGTTATAGTAAACAAACTGGGCCATTTACTGAATATTACTTGGTGTTAAAAAATAAATAATCTTAAAGGTAGCAAAGCAGTTAAGAACACAGGATTAGGAACTAAACACTCTTGATTCAAATACTGGCTCTGCGACTTTCTAGTTGTATGATCTCAGGCAAATTCTTAATCTCTCTGTGCTTCAGTTTCCTCATTTATAAAAGGATACGACTATAATAATTCCATAGTTTGTACATAGTAAGTGCTACATAAGCATTTGTTAAATTAATATATAAAATAAAGATAGGTATATATTTCTTCAATTTTGTACAATTTCAGTATCTTGCATAAATTACCATCTACTATTATCCCCTTTATATAGGATATATGAAAACTGAGGCAGATGAACCAACATACATTGACTATGCTTTGATGAAAAATAGAAAATTATTTTATACCTCTACTTTGGATGCCAAAAACACACATGTAGGAGCCATTAATACAGGATCTATACTTTTCAGAGAATACCTAAAATATGATAAAACAAAGTCAAATATCATTCATACTGAGGGCACACTGGAAAAAATTAAGGTAACTCTATGTATGGCAAACACATGATTTATTTATACTGTACTTAAGTTCATCAATATTAAATAAAGTTTCAAATAGACATAACATATTCCCAAATAAAACAGCCCTACCTGGCATAGAATCTCTTGAAATAGACTGTAGCAGTGGCGATAACCTGTTGTCTTAATTTAAGATGTTCACCTAATGCTTGGATAACTAAAAGGAAAATGATAAAGTTTAAATGTATCTTCTGGTACCATTATAATATTAACAATGAACAATAATTTCTATGTAGTTAAATCATAACTGTGTTCATTTTTAACACAGGAAAAAACTATGCATGCTATTAAGCTCTATATTATGGATCATAGTGACCTAGTATCAGGATCTGCAAATTTGTTAAGAAAGTAATTCATTCATAAGTCCCGCCCATTGCCCTATAATAAAAATTATTATTATTATTATTTGTTTTTGTTGCAGTTTGGCCAGGGCTGGGTTCAAACCCGCCACTCTCGTTATATGGGGCCGGTGCCCTACTCACTGAGCTGCAGGCACCAACCTAGTATTACTATTTCTTTAAGAGTCTCACTCTTGGCCCAGGCTACAGCGCCAAGGTATCAGCCTAGCTCAAAGCAACCTTAAAGTCCCGGTTCAAGAGACCTTCCTGAGAGCCTCCAAGTACCTGGAAGTATAGGCCACCGCCACAATACCAGCCTAATTTTTCTTTTTTTAGTAGAGATGGGGTCTCACTCTCACTCAGGCTGGTCTCCAACTCCTGAATTCCAGAGATCCTCCCACCCCAACTTCCCAATGTGCAAGGATTAAGGAACCACCATCTCTAGCCAAAAAAATTATTTTTACATTCATGAGGTTGAATAATAAGTATTTCCCCCCATCTTCTAAATATTTTCACTGCGTTTCATATTATCTTTATAATAAATATAAAAAGAAAATATTAGCTGCCTATCAAACCCATTAAAGCACCTTCTACAATTTACAAAAAAATAAATTCTACATATGATGAATCCTCAAACAGGAGAGGTAAGCTTGCAAAAGGGTGAACTAAGGGTTAGAAAGATCGGGTAGCAAAGCTTCTGACTCTAAATCTTCTTCCCTCTAAAGCAAAGTTCTAAAATACAAATGACCACTACAGCATGTCAGTCAAAGAATTCATTTATCCTTTAAGTCAGTAGTTCACAACCTTCCTAAGGCCGCAATGTATTTTCAAAGTTAAAAAGGGGTCGCGACTCACAGGTTGAGAACTGCTGCTCTAAGTGCTTTAACCTTTAACCAGGTTTAATAATGCCTTATAAAGGCTTAGCAGTATTAGTCAACACTTTCAAACTGTCCTGAGTGCCTGACACACGTAAGACTCACCAAAAAAAACCAAAATATTTAAATCACTAAAAAGAAAGATACATGAATATAAGTTGTGAAAAGAATACATGTAAATATAAAAATGTTAAATGAATTAAAACAGTTCACAAATTACCATTTAAAAACATTTTAATTCAGAGATAACCAACTATACAATTTCAACCAATTAAAAATAAAAACATTTACCATTTGTAAAAAATATTTGTAATTTCCAATATTCTTCTTCTGAGAGAAACTTTAAGTCCTTTTGGCGCTCCTTCAACAGATCTTGTTTATCCAAAATCCATTGTAAACTAGAAGAAGATGTTAAGACACGCTATAGATAATCAAGCAAAACGTTATAGACAGTACTCTCAGACTAAATGAGTTGTTCATAGTCTGAGAAGTACAAAGTGCAAGTACCATTAAAGACAATATTTCTAACATTTCTTTTTTTTTTTTCCCCTTCTTTTGCTGGACACGAGTGAACTAGCTCACATTTCTTGTAATGTGAATGTATACACAAACATGTCCTGAAAAAAAATTCTTATCTTTTCTCTCTTCCGCCTCAATTTCTGTTACTGTATTTCAGTGATTGTAAGACTCTGATATCAAGACATGTCTTACAACTAGTGATGCCTTAACATTTCAATTTGCAGTATGTTTACTCTTTCATAGTGACATATAAAATAATAGTGGAATTATTTGGCATCAATTAACGGCACCTTACACTTGGTAAAACAGATTGTTTCTTAGCTCTTCATGAGTAACTACGGTATTTCATTCCCCTACTTCACTAATCCAGTCATACTAAAATCTGCTTCAAAGTTTATTACACTGACAGCCTCCTTTGGCTTAAGTGTACTATTTTTAACAAGAGATATGAAATTGATATTACTCAAGACACTATTCTGAAAGCTGTTTTTGTCATTCAGTGTGTATTGTCTCTTCGTGTCAATGAACTCCTTAGTCCATTTAACATCCTTTTAAATTGTTGCACAGCATTATGGATGGATGATTAGTCATTCACTATTGACAGACATGTAGGTTATCATTTTTTCACCATTACAAATGATGAATTAGTGAATACCTTTGTAATGCATACTTGCATATTTAATTAATAATATATATTTGAAATCATTTCCTAGAAGTAGAACTAAGAACTGGGTCAGTTTTACAGGTAACTTTGATGCACAGTTTGCGCTCCAAAAAAGTTACACCAATTTCCACTCCTACTCATGAGTGTGTTTTAAAATACTTAATCTTATGTATTACTGCCAATCTTTTAAACATTATAACTTACAGACAAAGTAATATGTTAGGTTAGTATTTTTAACTTCTGAGGTTAAACATCTTTCCAAATCTTTAATGGCCAAATATAGTTTTTGTTTGTTTTCAATTTGGAACTAAAACGGATTATGTTTTCTAAGGGCAAGAGGATGCAAACAATGTAAAAATCAAAAGCTTATCTGGCATTTAACTAACTTTTCTTTCTCTGCTTGTCAAATGGGAGTTGGATTTTATTTGTACATATTCTAAGGGTCCTGATCTGCTCATGAAATCCTTACATAGGGAGAAGTTGTGGGGCAGATTTCTTAAGCAATCCTTTGAGAGAACTCTTAACAGTGTAAACGCTTGGTTCTGTCTACTTCTTTCCCTTCCACTTCATGTGTATTACAAAATAATCATTGCATGCAATGGTGAGGTCTGCAATTATGGAAAAGTTCTGGAAGCCCTCTGCCATCACTGGTGCAGATTCTTCATTCTTTTGTCCAAGGCCAGCAAGTCTTTTTGATTTTCCAAAAATCCAGGGAACTCCTTTTCCATGAGTACTCTCAGGTCTTCCTTTGTTAAGTAGCCTTTATTGGCAGCAAGTTTGTGAAACATAAACATCATGGTTTCCGTGGCATGTTCCATTTGAAATGGCATGGTTTAGGTCTGTTTAAGTCTGGGCCGAGAGTTGGGAACTGGGGCAGAGAGCGGAGTGCTGCAGGTGATAACCTATATAATTCTTTTTTTGTACAATGGTAATTCTAGTATCACTATTTTTCTAATGGGATGGCCAATTTTTAAAGATTCTTTTGATTTAAATTTTGTATAAATTGACAGACAATATACAAATTTTAGATCAAAAGAATAATAAATCATTTGTCTGTCATAGAAGCAGCAAAAATTTCTCTGAAGAAATGTCTCAGTATTTAATTATCTGTAATACAGACAGTTGAATTTGATCATTTATGTAAATCTACCCATCTTTTATGTTTGTCATGAAAATGATTCAAAATGACAAAAAATAATTCAGCCATATATTTTAATACCCTGCAAGGCTTTCTCTCTCTCTCTCTCTTTTTTTTTTTTACATTTGGGGTGTTTATTGTTCAGACACTTGAATTTTAGTTTTTATTTTCTACAAATATAAAAATGATCAACTATTTCAGGGCTTTTTCTCTTGTAATTCATGATCCATCTGAAATTTATTTTGGTATAAAGAGTAAAGTAGTGATCCGGCTAAATGTCTTGTCAAATGGTTTTCCAAATGCTGTTAGGGAGTTCCTTATTTGTAATTCTATCATTACATTTGGATCTTCTTTATAATTTTTTTTTTTGAGACAGAACCTCAAGCTGTCGCTCTAGGTAGAGGGCTGTAACATCACGGCTCACAGAGATCTCCAACTCCTGGGTTCAAGCGATTCTCCTGCCTCTGCCTCCCAAGGAGCCGGGACTACAGGTGCCCGCCACAATGCCCGGCTATTTTTTGGTTGCAGCTGTCATTGTTGTTTGATGGGTCTGGACTGGATTCGAACCTGCCAGCTCAGTTGTATGCAGCTGGAGCCTTAGCCACTTGAGCCACAGGCAACGAGCCTTCTTCATAATTTTTTATTTTTGTTTTCTTATTACTACAGCATCCTATTTTTAAACACAGAAAATTAAATAATTAACATCTGGTATAGAAAATATCCCATTACTACTATTCTTCAGAATATTTCTGACTACTCTGTCACCATTATTATTGTATGACCTGAACTTCAGAATCATTATGTCAAGTCCCGAAAAAGAATATTCATTAAAAATTGTGTTTGGAATTACATTGAATTTAAAGATAAGTACAGAGAGAAATGACATCTTCCAGTGCTAGAATTCCAACCCCATTTATTAAAATCTATTCCACTATAGAGTTTTAAAGTTTTCTTCCTACAGTTTTCCTTCTGTATACTTCTTATTTCTTCAGTATTTTATATTTTCTGTTATTCAAAGTATTCTTTTCTAGTATTCATTTTATTTTATTTAGAGTTTTTTTTGAGACAGAGTCTTACTATGTTGCCCTGGGTAGAGTGCTGTGGTGTCACAGCTCACAGCAACCTCAAACTCTTGGGCTTAAGCAGTTCTCTTGCCTCAGCTTCCCAAGTAGCTGGAACTACACGCACCCACCACAAAGTCCAGCTATTTTTTTGGTATAGCTGTCATTGTTCAGCAGGCCCCGGTCGGGTTCAAACCCCGCCAGCCCCGGTATATGTGGCTGACACCCTAACCACTGAGCATAGGCACCGAGCCTCTAGCATTCATTTTAAAAAACATTTTTCTCTTTTGTATTCTGTAACTAGTCATCTTATTAAACCTTTATTATTTCTAATAATATTTTAATTAACTGAATGTTCTAATTAATTGCATTAATCTTTTTATATACCATTGACTAGCATATTCTGTAAGTGATAAATAGGTACCCTAATTTTCCTAATGTTTCACCATTAAATATCTCTTGCTGATTTTTGGTATGTTTTTCATGTTAAAGAAGCATCCTATTTCTGGTTGGGTTTTTTGGGAGAGGGGGACATAGTCTCACTCTGTCACCCTGGGGTTGACTGCCATGGCCTCAGCCTAGCTCACAGCAACCTCAAACTCCTGGGGTCAAGCAATCATCCTGCCTCAGCCTTCTGAGTCGCTGGGACTACAGGTACCCACCACAACACCCAGCTAATTTTTCTATCTATTTCTATTTATTTCTTTTATTCATTTATTTTTTGAGACAAAATCTCACTCTTTCACCCTTGGTAGAGTGTCATGGCATCACAGCTCACGGCAACCTCAAACTCTTGGGCTTAAGTGATCCTCTTTGCCTAGGCCTTCCAAGTAGTTGGGACTATAGGTATCTGCCACAACACTCGGCTATTTTTTAGAGACGGGGTCTCAACTCTTGCTCAGGCTGGTCTTGAACTCCTGAGCTCAAGCAATCTACCTGCCTTGGCCTCTCAGAGTGCAAGGATTAAAGGCATAAGCCACTGCACCCATCCTTCTATTTCTGTTTTAATAAGAGCTTTGGTCAAGAACAGATGTTGAAGTTTATTAGTTTTTTTAATGCCTTCACTATTTAACATATTTCCTAATACTGACTGTATTTTATAGTAAAGAACTTTACTATAAACTTTGTCATGTTTTATACTTTTAATGTAATACCAGATTCCATTTCGTAAGATTTTATAATGTTTGCATCAATATAAGTGAGACTGCTTTTAGTGCCACCTTTGCTAGATTTTCCTATAAACATTATTGTGACTTCATAAAGAGACCTAGACAACTTTCTTTCTATGTGAACTAGAACAATTTCAAAAGGAGATACTTTCAAAAACTGGAATGAATTTACCCATGAAATAATGTGAGCCTGGAGTGTTTTTCATGAAGTTGTTCTCTGGTAATATTCTTAACTTGTTTTGGCTTTCAAGTTCATTACCACGAAGACAACCCAAAGGTACCTCTGATTTGTTTACTTTTCTCACTTATAATTTTGTATTTTCGTATCATCCTTTTTTTGACTTAACTAACAGTTGTTTGATCTACTGTTTTGGTTTTCTCTCCCTAAGAACCAGCTCTTATAATTTTTTTTCTTTTAATACATTAGTGTCAGTGTTAACCTTTAATAAATCTTTCCTTCTGTTTCCTTACGTTTATTGCACTTTCCTTTTTAATATTCTTAAGTAGAATATTTTTATTCTGTTATTCAGGATGTGGATTTTCTAATAAATTTGGCTTTTGCTGCACCCCATGTATAGTGATCTCATGTTATTTTCTAGATATTAAGTAATTGTGGTTTCAGTTTCTTTTTTGACACAATATCCACAGTGGTTTTGTAGTTTTTATTTGTTACCTGTTCAGTAATGTGTTCAATCAACCAGCAAATATTTAGTGCCCTTCTAGTTCATTTTGACCAGAGAATGTGTTTTGTTCTACTTTACCTTTCTGAAATACATCTGCTGTGTCTTGCTAATCAGTTTCATCTCTGAAAAGTCGCTTTGTATTTTTTTTTGGGGGGGAGGTCACTATGTATTTTTATTTTTATTTTATTTTTTTGAGACAGAACCTCAAGCTGTCACCCTGGATAGAGTGCCTTGGCATCACAGCTCACAGCAACCTTCAATTCCTGGGCTCAAGTGAGTCTCCTACCTCTGCCTCCCAAGTAGCTGGGACTACAGGTGCCCGCCACAATGCCCGGCTATTTTTTGGTTGCAGCCGTCATTGTTGTTTGGCGGGCCGGGCTGGATTTGAACCCTCCAGCTCAGGTGTACGTGGCTGGCACCTTAGCCTGTTGAGCCACAGGCACTGAGCCACACTTTGTATTTTTAAAAAGATAAATTTCACAAACAAATATTTAAAAAATTTTTCTTACAGCACTTTATATGGAGAATAAACTAAAAAGACCAAAAATACTGCATTTCATCAAATTTAAGATTACAGGTAAGATTCACCACTATTTCATGTGTTACTATAAAATAAATTGTCTTTTTTTTTTTTTTTTTGTAGAGACAGTGTCATTTTCTCGCCCTCAGTAGAGTGCGCTGGCATCACAGCTCACAGCAAATTCTAACTCCTGGGCTTAGGCAATTCTCTTGTCTCAGCCTCCCAAGTAGCTGGGACTACAGGAGCCCGCCACAAGGCCTGGCTATTTTTTTTGTTGCAATTGGGCCGGGGCTGGGTCTGAACTCGCCACCCTCAGTATAGGGAGCGGGCGCCCTACCCACTGAGCCACAGGCGCCGCCCAAAGAAATTGCCATATTTATTTCAGAGATATTAAAGTGTGAAAATGTGCATCTTAAGGGGCATGAAATACAGCATATTTCATGTCAATTTTTCTCTTTCACCAAATTCACCTAAGACAATGGTCTTTCATAATTTTTTTTGCTCTTCAGAACTGTCTTGTCAGATCAGGGACTCCCTCATAAGTCACAAAAGATTTAAGTAAGGCAAAGTGGTCTCTTCCTTCAGGACAATTTGAATTGGAAAGCAAGGACAGCATCAAAGAAGCAAATTTAATTTCATAATACTTTTACATTTGCCAGGAGTAAATGAAAATATAATGAGAACATTTACAAAAAGGGAAGGAGGAATTTTTTTTAAATATAAAGTTGAAAAAAACCATCAACAGCTAGCTACCTATGAATTCTCTCAGCTTCTTTCAAGCTTATCAGAATATCTCTTTACCACCTAACCCTTCTTGGTCAAGCAAGTATTTCAGTGTGAGAAACAATGCAAAATAAAAATGTTATCCTCAAGTACAGCTTCTGTAACAGTTCAACTCCACCAAATCACTTTATAGCAAGGAAAAAAAAATCTACTTTTTCTTAAACAGGTTTCTGAGCCCATTGTTTCTTTTTTCCCTCATGGGAAGAGCTAAAGAAATGAATGAACAATAGGAATCGATTCAAGGCACAAAATTAAAGTTTAAATTAGTTATTAATGCTGCATTAAAAATTATTAAACTCTTTATCAAGTTCCATTCATCCTTCAACTACATAGTGGAAAATTTAGTCAATTTTCAATTAGCCTTATAGCAGACCTTTCACCGGCTTAAACTAATGTATTTAGGGGTGTTTTAAATGTTACTGTAGGTCTTCCATGGTCACTGACAGAAATATAAACTTATTCATGAAAAAGGTTAAAAGGCCAACAAATCATTGGAAAATACACTTTTAAAACAAAATATAAGGCACAGGCTAATAAGATGGATACATTTTGAGAGCACCTGCTCTACACCTTATCAAAATAAAACTCCACCTAGGCATAAGGTAGTGGAAGGAAGCAGTTAGCAGGCAGAAACAAGCTTGACTCCCTCCTCTCCTCGTAATAATACATCCACTGAAGATAAAAGGTGAATGACAAAAGACCAGGATGCCCATTCTCTGAAGAAATCCCAGGCAAAAGCTAGCCGCAACTGTCCTGAACAAAACTGACTCACACTTTCCATACCTGTGCCCACTCCATCCCACTGCCCGCGGCCTAGCTAATCCAAGCATCCGAAATGAAATACCTCCTAAACCTTCCTTCTCGGGAGACTAAAGCCCCTTCCCTCACCCTTCCAGCTCACAGATCCTTCCTTCCCCCAAACCAGACCTGGGGGCGTGGAAGAGAGTCGCTTTAGGAAAGCTCGTCTCCCTTCCGGAGCCGCCACCTCCCAGGAGTCCCGCCGGTGCTCGACCCCGAGGCTGGGATCCAGGCCCAGGGGAGTCGCAGGCCCAGTTCTCACCGTCCCCCAAGAACCAGCCCCGGGTAAGACGGAAGATCACTTACTAGTGGGAGCTCTGCCAAAAGTTCCCCGCCATGGAACACAGCTTGCCCTGATAAAAAAGCACCAGCCGGCGGAGCGGCCCGCGGAGCGACCATAGACACAGCCCGTCCGGTAACCGCGCTCCCGGATCAAATCAGCTCGGCTCCGCTCCGCGGCGGCGACGGCGAGAGGAAGAGGATGGCACCCTATTTTCCTTGACGCCGGCCGGCAACACTCAGCTGCGTAAACCCGTTCCTAAGGACAAAAGTTCCGGCCCGCCCCGCGGTAGGGGAGGAAGCTGGCGGGGAAGCGACAGCCTGTAGGCGAGCCGTTAGGAAACGGGAACTTGTGCTCACCGGTGCTCGCGGCGGGCGGAAGGCTCTCGCGAGAACATCGTGCCAGTTCTGTCCTAGAACCCGCACTGTTCGATCTTCTGTTCTCAGCCCTGGAGTCGCTGAATGGGCATAACCTGGAAGACATGGCCCGGCTTGAGATTATGTCATTCCATCTTCCAGGCCTCCAAAAATAGCACGATGGCATTGTACCAAAGCATAAGGTTTTATGACCTCACTTCTTTTCCCTGCTATTGGAAAGAGAATTAAAAGAAGATGATTTTGGCTTTATGGATCAAGCATTGTAAATGGAGTTCCTACTGGTACCAAATCATTTTTAAAGGAGTTCTTTTGGAGTGTTAAAGCGCAAACTTTTAAAGCAACAATCTTTGCTTTAATAAAACCACTAGTTTTGCTGAACATCGAAAAAATATTTATGCACTCACGGGTACGCACGTGTTTACATACGTGCACGTTTGCACATACATGTAACAAAAGCATACTGCAAAAATACAGTAGTTTAATTTTACAAGATGAAATGTCTTTGCATTTTTCATTTCATTATCATTGTAATAATGCATGTATTGTAAAATTTTAAATATTTTTCTAAATAACTGGACATTCCTGAAAGTTATCATAGAAGATACATGTTCTGAAGCAGTTTAAGACAGTATTTTTTTCACATTATGGGTGGAGACAAATTAGGGTGTAGTGAAATTAAGCATGATAACCATATTCCTAAATGAAAAGGAATTTTAAAATGTCAGAAATAAGGGAATCAAAAAATGCCAAACCTTTTTTCTCTTTGAATGTGCTGTCTATTTTTATAACTGAACTTGTACATATGTATAAAAAGAGACACATCTTTCTTTTACTAACTGGATTAAAAAAAAACTTAAATAAAATGGAATGAGATAATTTTATGTAAAAAAATCAGAAATAGCAAGAGTATTATTTTTAAATTTGATACATATATATATATATACACACACTAGATCAAGATGTGAGAAGCATTTATTTCCATGTGAATTAGTCTGGAAGAGCTAGACTAGGGGAAATTGTGGTAACAGCTTTCCACCTTCCATCCCCAATCTCTGTGGCTTAACAAAAAAGTATTTCGTATGTCAAACATCACTCTAATAAAGTTCCATGAAGTCCGCTTCTACTCTTTGGTGGTTGTCTTCCAGATCTTCAAAGACCTAGTTAGTATGCTTCTATCTTTCAATTATTCCATTTTGATGTTCTTTGTTTCTTGACTTAAAAACTTTCCAGAGAGAGCATGGAGGACTAGCAGTAGCTCTTACACAATGTTAGACCCTTGAAATGGAAAAAACACAACCACCTCTTCTCAAGGGCCATTCACCAGAATTGACACATGCCTCGAATTTAACTTTCAGAGAAACTGAGAAATGTAGAGGAGCATGTATAATAGCATATGTGATGAATGCTACTGTCTGATACACTGCCTATCAACAGCCAAAAATGTTTGAAAGGCACAAGCTTAAGAAACTCCAGGCCATGTGCTACTTATCAGAGATTCCAGATCTCCAACTCTCCCAGGGTTTTTCTGTTTTGTTTTTGTCAGCTGGGCATCATCCAGAAGATAAGGGTACTGCAATAAATTAGTATTATTGTATTATTGTATGTGCTCCTATTATGCTTTTTTTCTAACACTGGACTAGCACTCAATTCTGTTTTATACCTGATTCTATGCTCTTCTGCTCACACAACAGTGAGATCCTTTGTATAGCCATCAATTCAGGGCATAACACATAGTAGACGTAACAAATTCTGGTATTTGAATGTAGCTCATATAATTGGGATATTTGCCTTGATATAACATACTGTATTTAGGATGCAAAAAGAGCCACAGCAAATTATTAGAGCTATGAAAATCCAGGTCCCTTACTTCTGTGAACTCTCTTAGGGAATTTACCAGTAATGTTACATAGGATTTGTTTGTGATCTGGTTTCTTCTTCCCACCCAGAACACCAAATGCTCAGCAGTTCCCAGTACTCACAGTGGCCATGCAAATCAGGAGCATGAAGCTTAGGTTTCCTTGGTTCAGGGGAAATAACCTCTGAGGGTATTCTATAAAGTTGCCTGAATTAAATTGACTTGAACCAAAAGCTAACCTCATTTAAAGATATCTTTAGAGGAATAGAGCAATTTATAAAAGCTGCTAAAATTTCTAGATATCTCAGCTTACCTAGATACAAAAAGATGATGAGCCATGTAGGTTTGCTTTTTATTATTGATGATTTGTTGGGCTTCTCTGTATAATTTTAGGAGTATTGTTTTCAAGTCTTCAATACCTACATAATTTAAACTTAATAAACGAAATCAATATTATCTCCCTCTATTTTTCACTTTACCTTGTGCTTTTCAAATAGGAATGTGTTCAATAAATTCTTGATGCTAATGTTCATTTGTT
Organism: Perodicticus potto; assembly: GCA_963574655.1. Lineage (NCBI taxonomy): Eukaryota > Metazoa > Chordata > Mammalia > Primates > Lorisidae > Perodicticus > Perodicticus potto. The sequence continues at coordinate 35,502 of CAUYRH010078368.1, forward strand.
CAAGAAAGCATTCATCCTTTTTCTAATTACAATGCTTTCTCCGGCAGCATTAATACAATTTCCTGGAAACCGAGGCCTAGACATTTAGTAGCTTCATCCAGTTCACTTAGCTAGTTGGTGGCAAGAGCAGCTAGAATCCAGTTCTGATTCATAGTGCAGTAAGTTTTTCTTCCCACTCGACAGCTTCAATAAAACTACCATGACTAAACTACTAGAGACACATTATTTCAGATGTAGCACAACTTTCTTCTCTAAAACACAATTATTAGAGGCCATCCTCTCATTTTTGTTTTTTTTGGAGATAGAGTCTCATTTTGTTGCCCTCAGTAGAGTGCCATGGTGTCATAGCTCACCACAACCTCAAACTCAGAGGCTCAAAGTGATTCTCTTGCCTCAGCTTCCCTGGCAGCTGGGACTATAGGCACCTTACACAGCACCCAGATATTTTTTAGAGATGGAGTCTTGCTCTTGCTCAGACCGGTCTTGAACTCCTGAGCTCAGGCAATCCACCCACCTCGGCCTCCCAGAGTGCTAGGATTACAGGCATGTGCCACCGCACCCAGTCTCATCCTCTCATTTTTAATTGAATTGTTCTTTTAGTTATTTTGCTTTGGTACTAATAGTCTTTATTGTGAAAAACATCCCCTTCTCTATCTAGTCATTCCCTGTGGCTCCCTTTATGCCCGTTCTTGAATGTCTGTATTTGTTGAAAATGAATAATCCTCTAAATTGTGGAAAAGTGTTTTAGTTTTATTGCTCTCTGTGTGTCTCTTTTTTGTCTTAGTTTTGAGCTGCTATAAGAGAATGCCATAGAGAGGGCAATTTATAATTGTCATCCTAGATAGATAGAGGCTCTCAAAAAGAAAATGATATTTATTGAGGAATATTGCAATGGGAACAGGAATGCACATACCATAGTAAACTAAAGAAGGTCATGGAAGACACAGATTTTAAAGGAAAAATGAGAAGGATTACATAATTGTTTTGAGATAATCATCCTTGAGTAAAAGGATAAATAATGGGGGTGACACCAGTCTGAGATTGGAGGCATTGCTGGGCAGATACTATTGCAGAAGTATTTTTGTAAGTGAAAGGTTGAGATGGCCTTTGTGTGAGGGCATATTTTTTGCAGTCTTTTTTTCTGATAGATTTTTTTAAATCAAGCATTTATGTGTGAGGTCCCTCCATTTGTGACCTTTTTCTTTTTCTTTTCTTTTTTTTTTTTTTTTTGCTTAATTTATTAGTTTTTTGTATTTTAACATAAGTGACTTTATTTGATTCTAAAAACTTTCACGTAAAGAACAGAAATTTATTGGTTCTGATTCTGGAGGGTGGGTCCGAGATTGTGGGCTGGCATCCGGTGAGGGACCTCTTTCTGCATCATTCCATATCAGAAGGGAAAAGAGAGCAAGACGGGGCCAGCCTCATCCTTTTGTGAGAAACCCATTCCTCAGATAGTATTAATCCATTCATGAGGGCAGAACTTTCACAGTCTAATCATCTCTCATTAGGGTCTTTCCAATGCTGTAGTAGCTTCCCATTGGGGAATCAAGTTTCCAACACATTCAAACCATAGCTTAAAGTGTATTAGTTAAGAAATTAGGCCCAGCACAGTGGCTCATATCTGTAATCCTGGCACCTTGGTGGTCCAAGATGGGAGGATCCCTTTAGGCCAGGAGTTCTAGACAGCCTGAGCAAGATCAAAACCCTTATCTCTACAAAAAATAGCCTGGCATGGTGATGCATACCTACAGTCCCACTTACTTGGGAGGCTGAGGCAGGAGGATTGATGGAGCCCAGGAGTTTGAGGTTGCAGTGAGCTATGATGATGCCACTGCACTGTAGCCCTGGAGACAGAGCAAGACTTGGTCTCAAAAAAAAAAAACCAAGGCTCGGCGCCTGTGGCTCAACGGGCTAGGGCTCCAGCCACGTACACCTGAGCTGGCAGGTTCGAATTCAGCCCCGCCCGCCAAACAGTGATGACGGCTGCAACCAAAAAATGGCTGGGCATTGTGGCGGGCGCCTGTAGTCCCAGCTACTTGGGAGGCGGAGGCAGGAGACTCGCTTGAGCCCAGGAATTGGAGGTTGCTGTGAGCTGTGATGCCATAGCACTCTATCCAGGGTAACAGCTTGAGGCTCTGT
>CAUYRH010078369.1:0-55779 GCA_963574655.1 Perodicticus potto
GGGCACCTGCAGTCCCAGCTACTTGGGAGGCAGAGGCAAGAGACTCGCTTGAGCCCAGGAATTGGAGGTTGCTGTGAGCTGTGATGCCACAGCACTCTATCCAGGGTGACAGCTTGAGGCTCTGTCTCAAAAAAAAAAAAAAAAACCCCGCACAGGCCAAACACCATGGCTCATGCCTATAATCTTAACACTCCGGGAGGCTGAGGCAGGATAATCCCTTGAGCTCAGGAGTTTGAGACCAACCTGAGCAAGAGCAAGATGCTGTCTCTAATAAAAATAGAAAAATTAGCTGGATGTTATGGCAAGTGTCTTCAGTCCCAGTATTTAGGAGGCTGAGGCAGGAGGATCACTTGAGCCCAGGAGTTTAAGGTTGTTGTGAGCTAGGCTGGTGCCACAGCACTCTAGCCTGGGCAACCGAGTGAGACTCTGTCTCAAAAGCAAAACAAAACAAAACCCTGTACAAATGAGCTTCTTTTTAAGTAGGAGACTTTATTTTGTAAGCAATTTTATAGAAAAAATTAAAATGACATATCCAGAGAGTTCCGATATACTCCCTTGCCCCCTCCTCCTTACCCTATTTTAATATCTTGCTTTAGTGCAGCATAAATGTTAACAATTGATAAGCCAGTATTGATACACTATTAACGAAAGTCCCCGGGTTACCCTGGGGTTCACTCTTTATGTTGTACAGTCCGTGGATTTTGTTAAGCAAAGTGGCAGATGTATAATGCCTTGTACCTACGAGGGTAGTATCAAACCCAACAGTTTCATGGCCCCTCTGAGCTCCGTCTATGCCCCCTTCCTCCCCTCCCCCACACCCCTGGCAACCACTGTTTTTCCCATAGTTTCTCCCTTTCCAGAATGTCATGTGTTTGGACTCGGTCTTCAGCCTTTCCGACTGGCTCCCTTCGCTCAGTGACCTGCATTAAACGTCCCTCCGTGTCTTTGCGCGGCTTCACAGCTGCTCTCTTTTTAGCACAGAACGAGGTGCCGTTACATGGACACGCCACAGTTTGTTTTTCCGCTCACCTACTGCAAGACCCCTTGGTTGTTTCCGAGTTTTGGCAGTCTTGAATAAAAATACTATAAACATCTATGCGCAGGCTTTTGTACGGGCCTGGGTTCTGAATCACTGGGGTAAACACCGAGGCGCACAGGGGCTGGCTCGTAGGGGGAGAGAGCGTTTAGTTTTGTAAGAAGCGGCCGTCTGCCTTCCAAAGTGGCTGTACCATCTGCACTCCCGCCAGCACTGAGCCACGGTCCTGTTGCTCCACATCCTCCTCGGCACTTGGTGTTTTAGATTCTGGCCATTCTAATAGACGTGTAGTGGCATTTCATTGTCGTCTTAATTGGTTACTGCCTGATGACACGTGGCGTGGGGCAATTTTTCCTGGGCTTCTTTGCTGTCTGTATCTCTTCACTGGTGAGGCATCTATTCAGGTCCTTTACTCGTTTTTTTTTCTTTTCTCGTAAGTTTTATTTTAATAGATTTAGGGGGGTATAAATGTTTTTTTGTTACACAGATGAATTGTACAGTAGAGAAATCCAGGCTTTTAGTGTACTTGTCACCTGAATAGTGTGCATTTTATTTTGAGACCGAATCTCACTATGTCACCCTGGGTGGAGTGCCGTGGCGTCATGGCTCACAGCAACCTCAAACTCTTGGGCTCAAGCAATCCCCTTGCCTTAGCCTCCTGAGTAGCTTGGACTACAGGTACCCGCCACAACGCCTACATAGTTTTTTCTATTTTTAGTAGAGACGGGGTCTCACTCTTGCTCAGACTGGTCTCGAACTCCCTAGCTCAACAGATCTACCTATGGTCCCAGCTACTTGGGAGACAGAGACAAAAAAGTGCTTGAGATTATAGGTTTGAGCCACTGCACCCAGCCTATTTTGCTCATGTTTAATTCTGATATCTTCTTACTGTCAAGTTTTACAAGTTCTTTCTGTATTTTGAATACCAGTCCTTTATCTAATTGTGTTTTGCACAGGTTTCCTCCCCAGTCTGTGGCTCATCTTTTTATTCTCGTCATGGTGTATAGCATGGTGTGCTATATATAGCACAGATTTTTAATTTAATGAAGTCAATTTTTCCTTTTATGCATTGTGCTTTTGGTGTTGTATCTAAGAAGTCATTGCCAAATTCAAGGTCACCTAGATTTTCGGTTGTCTTCTGGAAGTTTTATAGTTCTGTGTTTTACATGTAGGCCTATGATCCACTTGGGGTTAATTTTTGTGAAAGATTCAAGGTCTCTGGAGTCATTTTTTGGCATGTGGGTGTCCAACATGGTTTGTTGAAAAGACTGTCCTTTCTCTGTTGAACTGTCTTTGCTCCTTTGTCAAAGATCAGTTGACTATATTTATGTGGGTCTATTTCTAGACTTGCTATTCTGTCCCATTGACCCATTTGTCCATTCTCTCACCAATACCCTGCTGTTGGGATTACTGCAGCCGTGCAGCGAGTCTCGAAGTTGGGTAGTGTCAGCCCTCTCACTTTGTCCTCCTTCAGCGTTGCGCTGGCTATTTTGGGTCCTTTACCTTTCCATATAAACTTCAGGGTCAGTATTCACAAAATAACTGCCTGTGTTCAAAATTAGCTTTGGGGGGCCACTCTTAAATATGAGCTGCCTGACAAGGAGCCCCAGACATTTGACGAAAGAATTAATATGAACGACAGAGCCCAAAACAAATATGCTGTGAATAAAAAATGAAAGGACCATTATACAGAAAGAATAAGGTTAAGTTCTGGGCACGGTGGCTCACGTCTGTAATTGCAGCAATCTGGGAGGCCAAGGTGAGTGGATTGCCTGAGCTCAGGAGTTTGAGACCAGCCTAAGAAAGAGCAAGACTCCCTCTCTAAAAAAAAAAAAAAAAAAAAACAATACATGCATGTGGCGGTGGGCACCTATAGTTAGCTGCTTGGGAGGCTGAGGCAAGGAGATCACTTTAGCCCAACAGTTTGAGGTTGCTGTGAGCTACGATGCCATAACACTCTACCAAGGGCAACAAAATAAGACTCTGTCTCAAAAGAAAAATATAACAATAAGGTTAAGAAAATATCACTATTAATAGTATACTCCATGAGCTCAGAGAAGATCATTCTGAAAGCAAGAACAAAATGAACTCTTTAAAACATTCAGAAAACAAATAAGAGTTCTTGAAAACCAAAAATGTTGTAGATGGATTGAAAGATAAAATTGAAAAGAATCAACAGAGCATGGTGGCTCATGCCTGTGATCCCAGAGATTTGAAGGCAGAGACAGGAGGATCACTCAAAGCCAGGAGTTCAGGACCAACCTTGGCAACATAATAAGACCCCGTCTCTACCCCCAAAACAGGATTAGCTGGGTTTGGTGGGGCACTCCTATAGTCCCAGCACTCAGGAAGCAGGGGCAACAGTATCACTTGAGCCCAAGAGTTTGAGGTTACAGTGAGCTGTGACATGGCCACTGCACTCTAGCCCAGGTGCAGAGCAAGACCCCATGGAGAAGGGGAGGAAGAGGGCAAAAGGGAAGAAGGGCAAAAACAAGCAACTCTGAAGAGGAAAGACAACGCAACGAGAGGGCAGTCCAGAAGGTCTTACTGTGTATAAAATACAGATACCTCAAAAGGAAAATTAAAGAAATGTTCAAGGGATAGTTTAAGGAAACTGTTTTTAGAACCCAATAGCTTCAGTTTCTTCATAGAAAAGGGTCCATGAGTACCTAGAATAGTTTCCATACAAAGTGTCAACACATGAATAGTATTAGACCCCTTAACAGCAAACTTGGAAGCTGAAGTTAATAAGGCATGGCCTTCAGAATTCTAAAGGAAGATTTTTCCTGACCTGAAGTATGTGGCCCAGTATATCATTTATTTGGGTGACTGTTCCAAGTACACGTGTAAAGCATGTATACATGGTGGTTGTACAGATCGTTTATGTCATTATTGATTTTTTTTTTTTTAGTCTGTTCTATCAATTAGAGAAAAGGGCATTCAAATTTCCTACCTGGTTTGTGAAGTTGTCTGTTTCTCCCTTTAATTGTATTGAAGTTCTGTTTTTTAGTTGCATGAACATTTGCGATTATTAAGTCTTCCTTATAAATTGCCTCTTGTATTATTACGAAATTTCTCTCTTCATTTCCGGTAATACTCCTTTTCTTGAAGTCTATTTTTCAAATAACTTCATTGAGGTATCATTCGCACACCATAAAACCTATCCTTTTAAAGTCCACAATCCATTACAGTTAATTCACGGTTGGGCAACCCTGAGCACCATCTATTTTGGGGACATTCTATCACCCCAGAAAGTCTTGCGCCCACTGGCAGTCATTGCCCACTCATCCACCCGGCCCCAAAGCAGGGTGCTTGAATAAAGAAAGCTGCAGTGAGCTTTGCGTATGCGTTTTTATGGGAACATATGTTTCCAGTACTCCCGGGCACTTACTCAGGAGTGGAATTTCTGGGTCACACGGTAGCTCCACGTTTAACATTTTGAGGCATCGCCAAACTGCTTTTCTAGCGGTCGAGGTCTGTTTTGTCTGATACTAGCATGACCACTTCCCCCAGAGGCTGTCTTTGCCCGTTCATTGACTGTCCGTCTCTCCGGGTCCTTGTGTGACAGGGTGTGGCCAGCCTGCGCAGCTCTCCTTTCTAATCCCGTTTTCTGAGATCTGTCATAATCGATGTTCAATCTGGGTTTTCAGGGTCGTTTTCTGTTTCTCTCCCTTTCTCTGCCTTATTTGGGATGATTTGACTGTTTTTAATCACTTTCATCCATGCATCGGCTTTTAGTGGCGGCTCTGGGCTAACAGGACATACCCTTAGCTTTCCGCAGCCTACTTAGAGTTTGTATTTCACATTTCCCATAAAACAGACCTGCCAGACAATCCACGGAGACACACATCTTCATCATTCTTGCCTTCCTCCATTCTCTAGTTGTCACATATATTACAGCTGTGTACTTATTAACTCAAACAAGTGTCATTATTTTGCCTCAAAAATGTCTGTTTTTTTTAAATTAAGAGAGAAACGAATCTTCTTCTGTTTTACGCAGGTATTTGCCTTTTTTGCTACTTCTCATGCTTTCCAAAGATCCCGTGTCACTTTCCTCCAGCTTGAGTTTCTCCCTTTTGCATTTCCTGTAGTGCAGTCTGCTGGCAACCAATCCCTTGGTTCTCATGTGTCTGGAAAGGTCTTTATTATACCTTCTTCTTTGAAGACATTTTCACCAGACAGTGCTTTTTACTTTCACATGTTGAAGATGATACCGCACTGTCTTCGTCGCGATGAAGTTCTCCATACCTCTCTGAGGCAAAGTCCACAGTCATTTCAATCACTGTTCTCCTGTAAATAATGTGTCGTTTTTCTCTTGCTTCCTCAAGACGGCCACCTCACCTTTCACTTTCATCAGGGTGACTATAACGTCCCTAGGCATGATTTTCTTTGTATTGATCTGGTTTTGGATTCACTGAGCTTCTCGAATATGCAAAGTTTATGTCCTTTTTTACCCATTTGAGGGAGGTTCTTGAGCATTGCTTTCCAAATATTTTTTCTGACCCATTTTCTGTCTCTCCTGTGACTAATTTTCTCCCCTTCTTAAACTTTCTGATATTGCCCCAAAAGTCCTTAAGACTCTATTCTCTTTTTAAAACACCCCACTCTTTCTTTCATATTGGGTAAGCTATTGATATATTGATGTACCTTCAAGTTCACTGACTCTGACTCTCTCATATCCATTCTTCTATTAAGCCTGTGCAATGCATTTTTTAATTTCAGATATTATATTTCTTACTTCTAATAATTCCATATAAGTCTCTTTTCATTTCTTTGCTGAGATCTCCTACCTTTTATTCTTTGTATTTCCCTTTATCTAATCAAGTATTATTATAATACCTGGAATGATAATATTATAATTATAACGTTATAATATTATAATTCCAACATCTGGGTCATCTCTGGGTTTGTTGCGTTAGTTTGGATTGCATCCCACACATTGTGAATGTTATGCTGTGACAACTCTGGATTCTGTCATGTTCCTTTGATGAGTATTGATGTTTTTGCTTTAGCTGATAATTAACTTGGTTAGACTCAAATTGCAAACTCTGTGTAGCCTGCAGTGGCAGCAGCTCAAAGTTCAGTTCAGGTGCTTTAACTCTATCTGCAAGTTTCTCTCAGGATGGCCTTTGCATGCACAGTTCAGACAGTTCATGTAACTATCCTTCACTGATGCTTCCCTTTTCTGGAATCATCCCCTCACTTTGGCAGCTGTGGCCAGTGGGGCTCTGTCCTTTGATCTCCCAACCCAGGAAGGCTGCATTTTTCTGTCGGAGCTGCAGGTGGCTCATACCACACTGTATCCATGGCCCAAAGCTTCTCATTTTTCAGTTCCCATCCAAAATCTGCCTGCCTTTGTTCATTCTTCAAAACCTTCAGAGAATTTTATTTGTTTGGGTTTGGGGAGTAGGAATTGTATTTTGTCCAGACTTTGTAGCTGTTACCTACCAAAGAGTTCATGTTAGGAACTTACTTTATCTTACCCTCCAACCTCAAATGCTATACCCAGCCAAACTACCAATTAGGTTTACAGATAAAGCCATTTTCAAAAGGCAGTGTCTCAGAAGAAAAATATCTCCAAACTCCTTGTGTTAGGAAGCTAACAGAGGATATCCCCTACCAAAAACAAGGTTTTAAACAAAATAAACAAATACAGACATGGAGTCTGGGATTTAGGAAATCTGCAAAAAAAAAAAGAATCAGAAGAATCCTAGAGTGATGATAATGGGGACAACACCGAATCCTGATTGTTCACAGCAGATTAGAAGTCTTCAGGAAAGATTTCCCCAAGAAGACAAATTTAAAAGACATAAAGTGTTTGAAGATTTTGAACAGAGATTTACGTAACTAGGAAAGTGTTTGGATTTGGATTACTGTTAAGTACACAGAAAATTAACAAACGGTAAACAAACATAAAATCATTTTGCTCCAGAGACAAAACATACAGGAAATGACAAAGTAATCATAATATACTATATGCTTTCGGCTATGAAGTAAATCCTGAACATGATCTAGTTAAGATTTTTGTTTGTTTTTAGCTTTTAAAAATTTTTTTTAATTTTATTTATTTATTTTTTTATTGAGACAGAGTCACTTTGTGGCTCTCGGTAGAGTGCTGTAGTGTCACAGTTCACAGCAACCTTCAACTCTTGGGCTCAAGTGATTCTCTTGGCTCAGCCTCGCAGTAGCTGGGGCTACAGGCGCCCGCCACAATGTCTGCCTTTTTTTTGTAGAGACAGGGTCTCAACGCAGGCTCAGGCTGGTCTCAAACCTCTGAGCTCAGAGCAATCCACCCACCTTGGCCTCCCAGAGTGCTAGGATTACAGGCGTGAGCCACCACACCCGGCCTCTAGTTAAGATTTTGATAACATCTGGAGGGTGCTGGTCCTGGACAAATGAGGGGGCTAGATAAAGGAAGAGAGCTAAATTGAGGGGTTGTCAATTGAAGGAATCTGACTTACCATGGGACATTTGCCAATGTCTAGAGACACACTTGCTTGTCACATTGGGGCCACTGATTGTCATGGCATCTAGTGGATAGAATTCAAGCTAAACTTCCTCCCTGTCATATACACTTACAGTGAAGAATTAACTGGTCCAAAATCACACTAATCTGCCCTAGAGAAACCAAAGCTCTAAATCACTTTCCATAGTGGCGTGTCAGCAGATAAAATCATGCAAACATCAAGTAGCAGCAGTGGACAGGTGTTAAGATGGAGGGATGTATGTAAAAATAATCAGCTGGAGGCTTTGAGAGCGAGAAACGGGGCCGGGTGGTGGGTGCCGTTGTAACTGGGCTTGTATTATGGAACTCTGATTCTTTAAATTATGTGCATGTGCAATTTTGATATTTTAAATAATTGAAGTGGAGGAAGAGAATTATTTACAAAAGAAGGCGTGTATTCCCACTCTTCACGGAAGTTCTCTGAACTGTGGCTGACGCCAAGCTTGGGTTTCTGCCATCTACCTGGCTGTGGCTGTGAGTCACTCCTGCTATAAATATCTCCCTGTCTGTAGGTAAGGATGGTGCACGGAAAGCATGCTACTCTGTTTTGCAGGAAACTAAATCTGTGATTTGTGAACAGGCTTCTGTCCATGCCATAGCAGTGACCCTCACGCTGTGGCAGTGACCCTCAGGGGCCTCAGCCCTTACCTGAGCCTTCTGTTACCTAATTGGCAAGTGACCAGGATGTGCATATCTCCCCCTGGTGGCAGCATGCCAGCATCACAGGCCCTGGTTTTTTTGGGAGGGGCACTGAAACCCCAGGGAGGTTCAAGATGCTAACCTGAGCATACGAGGAAACAGCAAGCATTTCACCTACTCTGGAGTTAATGTCACACCACATGAACCATTTGTAGCATCTGTTTTAAGGACTATAGCTGGTTCCAAAGTCCCATGGCAAGTTAAACTGGTTTTAGGTTTATTTAAAGGCACAAGATTCTAAAGATTCTCAGACTCTTTGTCTGTGCTAGGGAGGAGTGTGAGGCTGAACTGTGCTGCTGGTCGTGGGCCCTCGCCCGGCACCCTGTGGGAGTGTCTGCAGCTGGGGCATACTGCAGGGGGCATCCTCCTGCCTGGTTGATGAAGTTCTCACCTGCACACCGGCACCGGATCCACAAAGCCCCACCCAGCCCTCGGCTCTGACCTTGGTGTGTGCCCCACTGCTTGGGAAGGGCGCCGTGCAGAGCTCGTTACTTGGCGGAGCCGGATGAGAACGTGCCATGGGAGTGTTGAGGGGAGGATGGAGCAACCACTGTGGTCAGAGCTGGCTGTGCAGCAGCAAGGGCCGGGTGCTGCCATTGTACATGGCCGTGCAGCTTGAGGAGCCTATCCTGTTCACACTTCACCTTCACCGGGGAAGAGGAGGGCAGCTGGGCGGTGGGCTCCATCCAATCATTATGTGCCTGGCCCAGGAAGGGCTCCTAGTGGCAGGACTCCTCCTAAGCAGAGATGTGAAGGTGGAATAAGACAGTGACGTGGGCCCTGCCTGCTAGGCACCCTCAACCCCTGGACAGAGGTGGGGGGAGGAAGGCCCAGCACCTCACAGCTGAATCCTGTGGCAGAAATCCGGGCAGGGGGACTATTTCTTCTTAGGAACTCATATTCCTGTGTACAGTCAGGACCCCACTAAAGGGGAGTTTCTGGTCCATGGGGAGGGACAGAAGGAGGCCTGTGGGGTCCTGCCTGCAGTCTGTCTCTCTGGAGCTCCTGTGGTCATGTTCCAGTGGCAGCATCCTCCCAACACAAGCGGCCCCAGCCACTGGCCTCGGCCCTGGGTCTGCCAGCAGCAGCAGCAGCAGCTGGGACACTTGCCGGCGAGAGCTGTGTCCGCCTGTCTGGGTAGGCTGCGGTCCAGGCTCTGCTCCTCCACCCCCACCTTGCGGCTTCCCTTTAACCAAAACCAATCCCTCCTGGTCACTGCTGACCAGACCCTTCCTTCTCCCCCTGCTCAGGCCCTGAGCCACATCTGTACCTGCACAGGCCAGTGGGTGGAGGACCGGTCCCCAGGCACTGTGCCCAGAGTCCTGCATGAGTGAGCCCTCTGTGGTTTGTCACTTGAGTTCCATCTCAGACCATTTGGCCTGCAACAGCAGTGCCAGGGACCTGGTGGCTTAAACATTTGCCTCTCCCAGTTCTGCACCCTGGAAGTCTGAGATCATGGCACTGGGCAGCTTTGGTTCGCAGACAGCCATCTTCTCACTGTCTCCTCACATGACAGAAAGTATAAGGGGTCTCTCTGGGGTCCCTTTTATTTAAGAGGGCACTCTCCCCCCATGACCTAGTCACTTCCCTAGGGCCCCACCTCCTGACACCATCACACTGGGTGTGAGGGTTTCAACACATGGTTTCTGGGGAGACACGAACATTCAGCCCACGTAAGTTCCCAGCTCCCAGTGGCCAGTCAGGTGGGCTGCATTCCAGCTGAAAGATGAGGAGGAGGCAGAGGAGAGCTGAGGCAAGTGGCTTATGCAGAAAGAAGCAACAGAGATTTGATGACTAAACCAGTGCTTAAAACTAAATGTTGGGGACACAGCCCCTCTGGAGGTGAAGATTGCCAGGGACCTGTCCCCTCTTGCTCTGTTGCTGCTGACCCTACACGCATGCAGGGAAGCCCTAAGTGGAGAGCTCGGGGGTTACAGCCCCTCCTAACAGGGAGAACAGGACTTGGGGCCATCTTTGCTTGAAGCCAACAGCCAGCGTTCCCATACTGGGCCCTGGGGTTGGTTGCAGGACAAGGACACAAGGGTCTGGCCCAGTGAGTGTCTGTTTCCTTCAGGCAGATGCTGGAGACTTGTGCAGCCACATGGGCCTAGAGGCAGGTGAGTCTTGCAAGGCTACAACAGGCCGGGAGCGGAGGCTCAAACCTGTAACCCTAGTACTCTGAGAGGCTGAGGTGGTTGGATTGCTTGACCTCAGGAGTTCGAGACCAGCGTGAGCAAGAGCAAGACTCCATCTCTAAAAATAGCCGAGCGTTGTGGTGGGTGCCTATAGTCCCAGCTACTTGGAAGGTTGAGACCAGAGAATCACTTGAGCCCAGAAGTTTGAGGTTGCTGTGAGCTATAACACCACAGCACTCTCCCAAGGGCAACATAGAGAGACTGTGTCTCAAAAAAAAAAGAAAGAAAGAAAGAAACTTACCTGGGCATTGTGGCAGGTGCCTGTAGTCCCAGCTAGTTGGGAGGTTGAGAGCAGAGAATCACTTGAGCCCAGAAGTTTGAGGTTGCTGTGAACTATAACGCCACAGCACTCTCCCAAGGGCAACATAGACAGACTGTGACTCAAAAAAAAGAAAGAAAGAAAAACTTAACCAGGCATTGTGGCAGGTGCCTGTAGTCCCAGCTACTTGGAAGACAAGCAGGAGGATCGCTTGAGCCCAAGAATTTGAGGTTGCTGTGAGCTATGATGATGCCATGGCTCTCCAGCCTTGGCAACAGAATAAGACTCTGTCTCAAAAGAAAAGGGCGGCTGCAGTTGAGGGCCATAGAGGGCACAGCTCTTGCTATCAAGGCTGGCAGAGGCTCCAGCCCTGAGACTGATGCCGCAGACAGTGGCATCAATTGCAGAGAGGGATTCTCTCACAGTCCTGGGGGCTGGAGGTTTGAGATGGAGGTGGCTTCTCACTGAGGCCACGAGAGAGATTGTTCTAGGCCTCTCTCCTCGCTGGGGGTTTGCTGCAAACTTTAGCATTCCTGGGTCGAGGGAAGCATCACCCTGACCTCTGCTTTAATCTTCATGTGGCTTTCTCCCTGTGTTCCTGTCTGTGTCCAAATGTCCCCTCTTCTTAAGATGGCTTCAACTCGACTGTCTGCAGAGACCTTCTTTCCAAATAGGGTCACACTTGGAGGTACCGGAGTTAGGACTCCAGGCAGAGTTTGGGAGGGTCACAGTTCACAGTGGGGTAGGCTCCATGCGGCCCCAGGACTCAGCCATAGAGGCAGCTGGGGATATTGGGTGAGGGGGGTGGTCAGCAGGTCAGGGTGGATTCTTTGTGCCCCACTAAAACAGGCGTGTGCTGCACCAGCACATGGGCACCGTCAAGCCTGGCCATCTGCTCCCCTTCTTGCCCAAGGTCAGAGCAGGGCATGGGTTGTCAGGGCATCCAGTGCCCCGGGGGACTTCCTGTTCTGAGGTCAGTTTGATGGGGGACCCTGTGGCATATTGTGGATTATGCCCTAGAAGTAAAATCTAAACCACGCTGAAGGAAGGGCAGGGGAGATGGTGTATGCAAAGCAAATGATGTTGCAGGTGTCACTGGTCTTTGGTAACTTGCAGAGCCTCTGAGCACCCCGAGAAATCACAACCCCTGCGATCTGCTTTGGGAAAGTTGATGGGTTTAATGCTTTGACAGTGTCTACAGTTAAATTACAAATCCACGTCACCAGGGCTGCATGCTTGATGCTGGAACTGGCTTTTCATTGATGGAAACGTTGAGATCTCTTTATTAAATGTGAGATTTAGGAGCCACTTTACTGGGCCAGGGCAAGCAAGGGGCTCACCCTCGGGAACCCTCCAGACCTCACATCCGTGTCCACCTGCTGGGTGTGCACCTGTAGCTTACGGTAACTTGCAGAGTGGTGATAAGCCGGGTGGCCACCGGCATCTCCCCACTGGATATGCTGCCTTCTCGTGCTCGCAGGCCATAGCAGGCCCCTTGCAGACGTGCCCTCTCCTGCCGGCTCGGCCAGTGTTTTGTGTGCTCTGAGCTCTTGCCCAGGAGCCTGAGTCTAGAGGCTGAGACCATCACCTGCAGTTATTGAGCAAATCCAAATGAATTTCACCCATGGCCCCGGACTGATTTAGAGACTAGCAATGTGCAGAGTTCAGTGTGACCCCTTCCAAAATTCTAAAATCAGTTGGCATCCCAAGGCCCAAGTGATAGCCCTTTTAGGTTTCCCTGGTGGCTGGGAAGGTTTCATACTCTTTAAATAGTGACAGCTAAGTTAAAATTGATGGAGGCACCATGTGGGGCAGAATTTGGCCCTTGGCAATCTCAGGTTTACCCAGATGGGGATCGTCCCAGGATGTTCGTGGATGACATGAGGCATCCCGGCCCTGTGTACCTGCCGAGATAGGAGCAGACAGCTCATGCCTTACTGAGAAGGCTGCCCCAAGGGAGAGGAGCAAACGTCCTGCCCAAGGGTAACAGCACACAGAGGCACAGCGGGAGCCATGTCCTGTTGGCTCAGAACCTGCAATACCCCTGCTGGGAGGGCTACTGGGGAACACCAAGACCAACTGGCCATGGCCGGGCCTGCAGCAGGGCATGTCCAAAGCTGCTGTTTGGAAGTACTCCTGGCTCCAGACTGGGCGAGGTTCATGAGGCTCATGACCCAGGAAGACCCAGGTTAGACAAATCTTGGGGGGGGGGGTGGATTACAGGGGAGTTAGATACCCAAGAACTAGCTCCACACCCAGCTCCACCCCCTGCCTGCAGGGCTCCTTAAGCCCCTTTGTCATTAGTATTTAGAGAAGGCCAAGTGGCATTTCTGCGGCTGCTCAGGGCAACATTTGCTGCACTGAGCTTGGTCGGCAACTCCCTCAGGAGGACATCGGATGGAACCTGCCCACGGGGCTGGCGTCAAGGCAGCACTCATAACCAGGGCTTGGAGGGGAACAGCAGAAAGGATGGGCCAGGGCGCCTCTGGTTCACGCCCAGTGGGGAGAGCACCTCTGGCTGGGGCAGCGTCACTGCAGAGGTGCCATGGCTGCTGGCAGTGATGCTCTGGGGCCACGGGTCCAGTCCCACCTCTTCCTATGGCACCTGTAGTACCTCCCCAGCCCAGAGCTCTGCCTGAGTCCACTGCCATCCTCGGAGGACTTTTGCTAAGCCACAGAGGATGGCAGTGTCTGTCTCTGATACTTCCCCAGACACAGCAGCAAACCTTTTCTCCCTGAATGGCCAAGAGATGCCCAGAAGATTCCAGAGGACAAGGGTTCTGGGGAGTCAGGCCATGATGGTCAGTGGGACCAGAGGGTGACTGGAGGCAGAGTCCCAGCCTCTCCCCTCCTGAGGGGCTATCAGGAGGCCCTGGATGGTAAGTGGCCCAGCCGATGCTTGTGCCTTGGTCTCCGTGGGTGTCAGACACAGAGAACACCCCCAGTGGCTGGCTGTGCTCACGTTCTCTGTCACAGCCTCAGCCCTGCAGTGGGGGACCTGTCCTCTCCCTCAGCAAAGCCGAGTAGCATCCTCACCTCTGCACCTCAGCTTGTGCAGGAATGGGCATCGGGGGGCGGGGGACAGACACATGGAAGCTATTTGTTTCCGTGTCACCTTGCCACAAAGCCTCATGCGCTGGCCTCACGGTGCCTGAGACCGGGCAGCCTGCCCCCACCCAAGTGTTTGGACCCCTGGGGTGCCATCATAGTTCCTGCTCTCACCACCTCTCACACCTCTGCTGCACTGCTGTCCCCACCCCCAACTGCCCTCCCCAACCCAGAGTGGTCCATCGTCCCAAACATGCATTGGACCTGGCCCCACCCTGGTTCAAAACCTGACTCCTCACCCTCTTGAAAACCTTGGCCTCTCCTGTGCCCCTTCCACGATCACTCTGCCCAGCCACCACCAGGCCAACTTGCTGTCCCGTGCCCACGCCAGCCCATTCTGCCTCAGGACTCCGGCCAGCGCACATTCCTGGTGGAGTCAGGCCCTACGGGTGCCACTTAGCTCACCAGAGGTTGTTCAGGTTCTTTTTGTGTTTGTCACACGTTTCCCTGGGCAGGGGCAGAGTGGCATTTAGTGCATGCTCAGAACTATTGGTTGAATGAGTGAGTGAATGGATTCCTGGGAAGCCACTGCTCTGGTGTGCTGGTCAGAGGGAGGAGGGAACAGGTGGTTGGCAGCACAGAAGGGGCAGCCCGATCCAGCGAGCTGTGGTCTGGCTGAGTCGGCTGTTTTCTTCTGCCCTTGAGAACCCCCAGTACTCTCCCTCCATCGGACTTCTTTGCTTCCTAAATTAATCTAGTTTCCTAATTATACTCTGAGGAAACAGGTGAAGAGGAGACTCCTGGGAGTCCCTTTTCAGGGACCACCGCTGCCACCCTGAATTAGGTGGGCTTGGTCTCACCTGAGATGGCATCTTTAGGGCAGTGTGGGGGTATCAAGGGTTCCCGGGACATGGGCTGCCCCATAGCAGTGGGGTCTGCCCTACTGTATACCCCTCCGCATGCTTCCCAGAGCTCTGCCTGGAGGAACACTGCAGACATGTTTCTTGGGGGTGACCAGAGACAAGACTCCTTGTGCCCAGCCTCAGTGAGGGAGCAGGGCCCAGTCACACAGGTGTTGGATTTGTGGAAGTTCTCCGAGCAGCACCCACACACGTTGCTAACTTTTCCATTACCTGGGTTTTTAAAGTTGTTGAAGAATCTGCTGCAGAAATGGTAGCTGGAGGCCCCAAGAGACGCTCTTTGAGGGCTCCTTATGAGTTGGTGGCTGGAAGCCCTAAGAGGCTTTGAGGTCTCCTTATTGTGGCTCAGTCAGGGTGATTTTCTCAGCTAATGACGGTGTTAGTGGTCACCACCCCATGAAGTTCGTCCTCCCTGTGGCCAATTGGAGACTACGTGCAGTGGGCACAGGCCCCCTCTGGTCGGCGGTCACATGGGAAGCTGCCGGAGCCCAGCTGTCGGGCTCAGTTCGGTGGGTGGCGTCGGGGCCAGGGAACCACTGCCAGGTTGTGGCATGGCAGCCAGGACCACAGCGTCGGCCCAGACACCCACCCGGTCCTAGCCTGTTGCTCAGCCTTCCTCCAGGGAGTGGTGCGGCCGGGGGACGGAGGACAGTCTGTTGCCAAGCTGAGCTTGGGGATGTGAGGACAGTGCCTGGCGGAGGGCCAGGGCCCACCTCTGCCTGTGGGACACCACCTCACGTCCATTTCTGCTTCCAAGCCAGGCCTGTTTACTACGGTGGGGACAGTGGAGCTGGGGAGGTAACAGGCTCTCAAAGGGACCACAAGCCCCTGAACTGCAAGGTATATGCCGTGGTGTGGCAGCTGTGGGGGTCCAGGCTGACCGAGGGCAGGCACTGTCCCTCTGCGCACTGTGTTGAGCCAGGCTCTCATGCCTTCCTAGGCCTCCGGGCTATGAGAGAAGAGGGGCAGCACGGAGGGGAAATGGGCCGAGTCAGTGGGATGTGTGTTCCCAAAACACGGAGAAGCAATTCAGTGCCGTGTTTCTTCTCTGCCGTGAAATGGGAAGGTGTAGGGTGGCGCCTGTGGCTCAGAGGAGTAGGGCACCGGCCCCACATGCCACAGGTGGCAGGTTCAAACCCAGCCCTGGCCAAAAACTGCAAAAAAAAGGGAAAGTGTAGGGCTGTGGCCCGGTCTGGGAGCCTCTGGTCAGGGGCTCCCAGTTTTTGAAAGTTGCTCGAAGCTCGACCCTGGGCAGCTGCAGAGCCCTCCCCGGCCACCTCTCCAGCCCCAGGGGCTTTTGTTCTGATTTCCTACCAAGGACCTTTACTTCCAGAAAGACAGTGGCCTCACGACACCACCCTTCCCTCCATGCGCTCGCCCTCGGCTCAGGAGACCACACTCCTCTCTCTGCCTTGGGGGTGCCCTGTAGCCTTCCTTCTGGTTGGCTCTGTCACCCACGCCGCCCTTCCTGTCTTCCCACAGGTTAACAATGAGAATGTCGTCAAAGTTGGCCACAGGCAGGTGGTGAACATGATCCGCCAGGGAGGAAATCACCTTGTCCTTAAGGTGGTCACGGTGACCAGGAATCTGGACCCGGATGACACTGCCAGGAAAAAAGGTACACACTCCACGCTAACCAGCACCACCCTCACGCCCTGCCAGGTGGGCAAGGCAGCCATGGGCCTTCTCTCCAGCTGAGCTGCCCACCTGAGAGCCGGGCACAGGGAGGGGGCCCATGACATTGACCTCAGGGCTCAGAAGCTGCCAGAACAGTCTGCGCCCCTCTGCCACCAGCGGACACATGCAGACAGAGGCCTTCAGTAGCCTTCCGCTGTGCTTCCCACTCATCATTCCCTCCCCCGTCCCAAGCCTACTGGCAAGAGGGCCGGCCTGTGGTGCAGAGGCACAGTGAGGCCCTCTGAGTGGCCGTCTCCCCTGAGTGGGCCTTGACCACCACAGCCTGTACGGAGCCTGCAAAACCCCCACCATGCGAGATGCCCACACACAGGCCCGCAGAATGGCCTCTGCCTGGCTTCCCCACAGAAGACCACAGGCTCGCAGGCCAGGATGGGCTTGAAGCAGTGGGGTTGGGGGAAAGCAGGTACAGCCGGCTCTCACACCTGTTTCTCCATCTGCCATCAAGCTCCCCCGCCTCCAAAGCGTGCGCCGACTACGGCCCTCACCCTTCGCTCCAAGTCCATGACCTCGGAGCTGGAGGAGCTCGGTAAGAGTTACCTGTCTGGCCCACCCCAGCCCACACAGTGCCCAGCACCTGTCCCTGAGCTGCCCTCCCTGGGACCCCAGCCTGCATGTGACCCCTGCCCGCTTGCTCAGCCCTTCCTGCCCTGGCAGTGGTGTCAGCCAAGCCCTGCACGCCCGGCTGCCCTGTGCTTGGCCGCGCCGCTAGGAGCCTCGTGCCTGTTGTTACTGGCTCTGCCCCCCTTTTCTCTTTTCTAACATTGGTTTGTTTTGAATTTTTGGGCCTCTCACTAGTGGATAAAGGTAAGCAGCTCCCCCTGCTACCTAGGGTACCCCACTGACACCAGCCCTGGGGATCTTTGTGAGCTGCGTCCCAGGTGGCCACACGTGGCTCAGACCAGGAGGCTCTGGCCCCAAGGATGTGGTGCAGTGGTAGCTTAGGGGATGTCTGTCTGCTCACCAGGCTTAGGGAGCGCCAAGCACCTTCTTAAAAGGTCTGCAAGGAACAGAGAGGGGCTATGGCTCTTGGGCCCTGTCTGGTAGACTGGGGAATGATGACTATTAGCTATGTAGGCTAATAGTTAAAAAGAGGGATGACTCTGGAGCTGGCTGTGTAAGCTTCCCAGATGCTGTTAAATGCCATGCTGGGGAGTCGCCATGGAGCCCAGGAACACCTCTGAGGCTCAGAGTGGCGAGTGGGTGGGAACACCTGCCCCACCCACCAAAAGCACAGATAAGGGCTGGCGTGGGCAGCCACATGGGCACAGAAACACCTCCAAGTTCAAGCCCAACCCGGCCTGGTGGGCTGAAAGCTGAATCTCCCTCCTTAGTCCGTTGACTTGCGTGGTCCCTCCTCTCTGTCCTGGGGGCCTAGCAAACACTGGCCACAGGGGAAAGCAGTGGACAAAGCTTCCCCGGGCATTGAGGGTGGCCGGGCCACCTCTCACAGCTTCTGGGCCTGGAATCTATGGATCAACACAGCACCTCAGTCCTCTAGAGAACAGCCCTTCTATGGGACCCCGCAAGCCCTTCTCCTGGCCTCCACCTTGACCTCATCTTGTTCAAACATGACCCCTGAGGAAGACCCCAGTTTCCATATGCCCTAGACTTTACAGGCCACAGAGATGTGAACCACCAAACGCTCTTCTGTAAAGGGAGAGGGCACATTGTGAGGCTCGCCCTTCCAAGAGCCCTGTCATGGGGCTCCCCAAGAGGGGTGAGCAAACTACTCCTCTTTACAAGGAGGGGCGCCAGGGAATGCCAGCTCAGCCAGGGGCAAGGCGCCTTCCAGGGGGTCCTGAACCCTGCTTCTCTGCTCACACTTGCTCTGGTAGAAATCACATCCCCTTTGGCAGGTGGCGAGGGGTGTGACGGGGGAGCACCTGGGAGAGCCCCTTCTCCTCCGCCAGGCAGGCTTACAAGCAGGGCTGCTGGGAAGGTGCCACCAGGGCCGGGCTGCTGGAGGTAGTGCAGCCCACATCCGCAGCACCCCTGCCCCAACGCGGCCCCTGCGGGGGTGGGGGGGTGCCATCCAGTGGCTCACGGCGCTCCTTTCTGTTTGCAAGCCTCGGTGCGGAGGAAGAAGGGTAAGGGAGGAGCAAATGTCCGTCTGGTCCCCTGCCCGTCACACCTGTGGAACGGAAACCCCCTCTGTGGCCACCACATGGAGTCTGCAGTGTGCCCCGAGCCCTATGCTGTTGCCTCTGTTTCCCCATCCCTGGAACACGTCCCGTTTCCATCTGTCCCGTCTGCTTTGCTTCTTCTGTTTGTGATTTCTCCCCCCTTGTCCTGTATTTCTTCCCCAAGCTGTGTCCACATCATCACCACCATGAAACCATCAGGGACCCCGTTCAGGTGCAGCGGGCCCTGCCAGGCCGGACAGGTGGGGGATGCAGCCACGTGAGGCTGCCTGGATGGAGTGCAGGAGGAGCTCCTGGCTGCACTTCTGACCCCACGGCTGCCTCCCTCAGCACCCAGAAAGCCCCTGCTCCCCGATAGGCCACTGTGGTGAGGGAGAGTGTGCCTTTCACTGGGGGAGAGGGGGAAGGACTGGAAGCCCTGACAGCAGGCGCCAGAAGGAATCAGACGCCACCTTCCAAGCAGCATCCTCATCTGGAGACATGGCCCCTTGCGGCCACCATAGCAATTTAAAGCAGCACCCCCAGCTTCAGACTGCTCTTCCCAAGGGGTGGGAGGGAGCCCCGCCAAGGGCTGGCGTCACTGACCCTAAGGCATATCCTTACACTATTCCAAGTGCTGAAGTGGGCGGTGGGGGTGGGATCCAGCAAGGTTCTGGGCAGAACCACCATTGCCTCCTCTCCTGACTGCCCCGCACCACCACCTTGGCTGTGTGCCCCGTACCCCAGCGGCTCCTGTGGAAGACGGTGATGGCAGATTGGGGGACAGATAACATGGGCTGCATGGCCAAGTGAGTCCACACAGGGGACAGGCCAGGGTTCCATCACCCTGGTGCTGGGGATTCCCGGGGATTCCCGGCAGGCTTCCCAGGCCACATCGCTGCATGGAGGAAAAACGGCAGAGAGCTCCCTTCTCACTGATGGTCACAGGTTACATTTCTATATGAGTTTCCCCTTCAATCCAAGGCCAAACCCCAGCTCACCAGAATGACCCCTTTGTTCATCAGACCTACACGCCACCACGGGCTCCCAGGGGCCCAGTCACCAGAACAGAGCTGGCCAAGAATATCTCTTGTCAGGGAGGACAGCTTGGAACATGGGGCTGGCAGCGCCTCCTTGGGCACCTGTGGGCTGACTGGACTCAGCCCCATCCACCCCGCCCCCTCCCCCAGGGGCGCCTGTACAAGGCGGTGGTGGCAGATCAGGGGACAGAGATCGTGGGCTACATGGCCGGGTAAATCCACACAGAGGACAGGCCAGGGTTGCAGGCAGTGGAGGGCCACATTCCACGTGGACAGCAGAGAAGACTGGCTGTGAATGTGGATTAAACACACCAGCCCTGCTGTGCTGGGGCATGCAGCAGGGGCCCGAGGGGACTGGGGTGCACACAGCCGTCGAGCACAGTGTGGGGCCCAGCAGTCCCTGAGCCTCAGCTCCACACCCGCACAGTCACGAGGGGTGGCACCTGGAAAGCGCGTGGCGCACAGCAAGTGTGCAGAGCGCCGCGTGCAACAAGAGGAAAGTCAGGCCTTCACGGTTGCACTGGGTCGCAAAGTGTCCTCCCACAGCTCGCATCCACCCAGAACCTCCAACTGAGACCTGATTTGGAGATGGGTCTTTGCAGATGTAACCAGGAGGAGGTCTCACTGGATTAATAAGTCCAGCAACTGTATTTCCTCACAAAAGAAGGAAGGACCAAGCCAAGGAACTCCAAGGATTACTGGCCACCACCAGGAGCTGGAGAGGCAGGAGGAGCCTCCCTAGAGCCTTCAGAGAGAGCGTGACACTGGACACTGCCCGTGCCTCGACCCTGGACTTCCAGTGTCCAGAATGTGGGAGTTTTAAGCTGCCCAGTTGGTGTCACTGGTTTTGGTAGCCCTGGGAAATTAACATAATAGTGAGACAGCTCAAATCCCAGCTCTACTCTGCCTCAGCTACGCCCTCATTAGTGATCCCCAGTTTTCGTTTCTATCTCTAAAACTCCTTTATTTACTCTTCAAATGTACTGAGCACCTGCCCTAGTCCCCGGACACCATGCTCAGCTCAGGCCCCAGGTGCCCTCATGAGTGCACCCTGGCCTGGGATGGCTGTGGGGGGCTCTGGCAGAAGCCACCTGGCAGGCAGGGGCAGGTGAGACGGGGCACACAGCAGGCGCTGTGGCCTCCCCCTGCCAGGCACCTCAGTCTGCACCCAGACCTCACCCTTGGAAAGCATGTGATTCGGTGCCTGTGGGCCAGGATCAGGGCACTAGCATCCAGGTGCCCCCTGCCCACTCCTTCACTGCCTTTCTGGAATAATGACTAGGCCGGCCAGCTGGCCGCTGCGTCCAACACGTGTGGCGTGTGTCCCCTACAGCTGTGGGTGGTTTTGATTCCCGCACTGCACTCTCACCTGCACTCTGGAGGTGAACCACTAGGTTCAAAGTTCACACGCAAAGGGGAGAGAGCAGCAGCTGGGCGCTGACGGGTGTCCGCATCATCGTGGCTGGTATGAAGCACCCCGGGAAGCTGATCACCAGGAAAGCTGGGGAGTTCGAGCAGCTCAGTTCTGGTCTCACTGGATGTGTCTGCAGCATCTGGTCTGGACTGGGCAGACCCCTGGTTCTCCCCAGGGCAGTCTGAAGAGTGGGTGGGAAATAGCCAGGCACTGAGCTCTTGACCAGATAGGGCTCACCCTGCATGTGGCTGCAGGCAAAGGACCTGACAAGACAGTGGGCCCACAGTGGCTTCAGTGGGGATCCGGTTCCCTGCCTTGGTGACTCCCTGTGACTCCGTGCATGCACAATGGTGGCAGGCCTCTCCAGCGTGAGTGCACAGGGCAAGCTAACATCTGCACTTTCTCAGGGGCAGTCCCGTTGAGGCCAGCTCCCGGGCTGGGGGACTGTGGTGGCACCAGCTGGCAAAGCCACCACCTCCCCTCCCAGAGCACACTCTCCCCTCCTCCCAGAAGCTGGCAGTTTGTGGCCGGTTAGCATCACATCCGTCTTCTGAGGAGAATGAAGGCCCAGGGTTACTCCCGGAGCCCCCCCATCCACTCATTGCTGGATTGTTCTTTAAGATGTGACAGTTTTCAGATGTGTCTGAGGGTTGTTTTCATCCACCAAGCACTTCGTTCTAAGACTGCAGGGGCCTCATTCACTAATGCCTTCATCCAGAAACCTGAACAGAGACCCACCTCCCAGCTTTTCCAGACTGAGCCTCGCCCTCCGGAGCCTGGAGCAGGCAGCGGGACTGCAGTGTTACAGCTTCTCTTAAAGGCTTCACAAGTCCAAGTGAATAAGATCTCAAAGACGGTGCCGAGCTGAGTCAGGCCACCAGGTCCCCTTGGCCAGGGTATCCACGAGACCGGGGCCCAGAGGGGACCCAAGCAGGGATTTCCCTCTTTGCATTTGCATCACACAGACTGTAACCTAAAAGGGGGCTGCAGCCCCCACCCCGCCCCACCCCCCAACAAACCAAGTTGCTCTCACATGTTCTAGTTCAAAACAACGTTTGTGTGGAGGGTAGAGATGGAGAGGGAGCCTAAAACAGAGGCCAGGACGCCCACAGTCAAGTTGGCCACAGCTCTAGGGGATGCATCTTCAGTGACATGACCAAGGCCATCCCTCCGATGTGGCCGTGGTGTGGACGATGTCCCCTCCCCATTACTCATCAGGCCCAGATGAGGCAGACCATCCTGACAGTGAGCCTAGCAATGTTAAATATGTTGTGCTGTTGTTCCCTGCCAGGCCTGGCACCTCTATCCACACGGCAGGCACAGGGGTTGGGTGACCCTAACACTAGCTCCCGCCCAGTCCCACGGTTTCCACTTGTATTACCTTAAGCATGTAATTCCTCCCCTGCAGCCTGGTTCTCAGCAGCCCCCAGGGTAAGGGCTGCTGTTACTGGCCAGGCTGCCTCTGCCTCACCCTGGGCACACCCTTCTTCTGAGGCGTATCTGCAGGGTGCTGCCACATGCCCTAGGGCACAAGCCTGCTATGGACAGACGTAAGCGGCCCAACAGCTTTGAGGTTTATTCACACAAAAGAAATGTGATGTGAGGCTCGGCGCCTGTGGCTCAACGGGCTAAGGCGCCAGCCACGTACACCTGAGCTGGCGGGTTCGAATCCAGCCCAGGCCCGCCAAACAACAATGACGGCTGCAACCAAAAAAATGGCCGGGGGTTGTGGCGGGTGCCTGTAGTCCCAGCTACTTGGGAGGTGGAGGCAGGAGACTCACTTGAGCCCAGGAATTAGAGGTTGCCATGAGCTGTGATGCCACAGCACTCTATCCAGGGTGACAGCTTGAGGCTCTGTCTCAACAAAAAAAAAAAAGAAAAGAAAAGACATGTGCTATGGCTTCTGGAATGGCCCTTCTAGAAACTGGAGCTTCTGGGAGATGCGCCTAGTTTGAATCTTGAACCCAGGAGAGCTATTCCACCCTGCGGTCCCCCACTCCTGATGTGTCTAGCCTGCGCCCAGGGACCTCCCTGCAGGGCACAGCCTTCCAAATCTGACTGGTGAGGCACCTCCAAAGCTGATGACCTTCGCTGGCTCCAGCAGACCAGGAGGGACATCCCTGGGGCTGTGATGGACGTCTCCTGCATCTCAACAGAAAGTGGACAGAGCGAGTAGACAGCCCTGGCTCACCTGCCCAGCCAGGAGGGCCCCTCACTCTGAGCAGCTGTGTGCAGTACTGGGCAGGCTGGATTCTGCAGCTGCCCCAGAGCTGGCCATCTGAAACAGCCCCGTGAGACATTTCAGTGGGCTCCGGTTGCTCTTCCCCTAACTTGGTGGCCTGTCCTCTGGGCCCATATTCCTGCTTCCCCTCAAGCCTCACCCTCTACTGGGGTCAAGGGTGGGGCCAGGCCAGCTATGGAGGAGCCTGTGGGTCCCAGAGCTAGAGGGAACACTCACCCTCCCTGCTGGAGACACCGCCCCAGCAGCCACCCTCAGCCGACAGCCACTGCCAGGGGGCCTGGCTTCTAGGGACAGAACAGGCTGTGCGTCAGTCAGCCCACCAAAGCAGGTCGTGCAGGTGTCACCTGAGGCCCTGCCGAGAAAGGACCTGCGCCTGCGTGGAGCAGGAGTGAGGCCGGGCCGACGCAGCCAGGCGGAGAACCCTGCACAGAAGCTTCAGTACCAGGCATCAAAGGGCACAACAGGAGCCCAGCCCAGATCTGTGAGGGAAAAGCTTCTTGGAGAGGGCACAGTACTCAGATCTGGCAGGCGGACATGGCATACAGCCCAGTGGTGGGGGCAGGGGTCCAGCCAAGGTAGGAGGAGGCAGCTACAGACAGCAGGAGGAGCTGGGCTGAGGGTGGGAGATGGGAGCCTTGCTCACAGGTGAGGACACAGGTGACTGCAGCTGGGCGCGCCCCCTGCCAGTCGGATGTTTTTCTCACTGTGCTTGACGCCCCCTAAGGGGCAGATGCTTGCCATCTATAGAGGGGACAAAACGCCCCCCAAGGAGGTGGCATCAACCACGTCGCCAAGTCAAAGAAGAGCCAGGAGAACTTGTGGGTCCCAGAGTCACGGGAGAGGTGCCAGGGGGTGGGAGCACCAGTGGGAGTGGGGGGTGCAGGTGAGCCTGCAAGCTGGAGAGTGTGCTGCCAGGAGGGCACCTGAGACGTGCTCCCCAGCCAGAGCAGGTGAGGGGTGGACCTTCTCGCCTTGTGTGACTTCTCAGCATCTTGCTGGCGAGGAAACTGCAACAATGTCCAGACGAGGGTCAGCAAACATCTTCCACAAAGGGCTGGGCAGTGAATGTCTGGAGGCCAGAGGGCCTCTGCTGCACATTCTCTTTCCTTTTCTCCTTCTTTTTATAACTTTAAAAATGTAAAAACTGCCCTGAAGCCAAGGGCCACACAAAAACAGGCCCGAGATGACCCTGGGTCCAGAACACAGGCCTGGCATCAGACCCCTTAACCTGGAAGTCAGCACCAACGTGCTTCCACCGTGTCAGAGCGCACGTGTGTGGGCTGGTCTGAGGGGGACCACGGCAGGAGCCCCGCTCCGCCCCCCACCCCCAGCACACCTGTTTCCTCTCCCTGTGCCTCCACTTGGGAGCACCTTGTCAGGAGGCTGGTGCTTTGGTGCTGGGCGACACTGACAAGTGCTGTTGCTCTGGAGACGTTGCCCAGAGTTCAGGTCCTTGCAGGAAGCTGCCATTACAAGTAACTGCTGCAGCGTCTTGAACAACTTGAAGACGTGGGCTTCTCTCCCTGGGCTCTGGTCAGCTCCCTGGCTCTCATGCCAGCCTCATGTCTCAGGGTCTGGGCCCTTTTGATGGCTTGCACATCATAGGAAGTCCCCAGACTCCAGGAGTGGGACTAGGGTTGCCTAGAAGGTGGCCTTGGGCTATAGCAGAATGTTCTCCTGAGGAGCAAGTCAGAATCCAAAACGGACTGTGCCCACCAACCAGCCATCTGCACTGGCCTCCTCCTGGCCGGTGGTATCTCACAGGCACAGCTGGGTGGGCTGGAGCCTTCCCACAGTGCACGCAGAGGCAGGCACGGCGGCTCAGACCTGTAATCCCAGCACTTAGGGAGTCTGAGGAGGGAGAATGACTTGAGAACAGCCTAGGCAAGATGCTGAGACCCCGTCTTATAAAACATAGAAAAATTAGTCAGTTGTGGTGGTGTGCCCCGTGGTCCCAGCATTTGGGAGGTTGAGGCAGGAGGATCACTTGTGCCCAGGGGTTCAAGTCTATAGGAAGCTCTGATTGTGCCCCTGTACCCAGTCTGGGTTACAGAGTGAGACGCTGTCTCTGGAAGCAAACAATTGAAAAATGCATTCAGGATCCCAGACTCTGACTCTGGAGGGTTCCAGGAACTGCGTGTTGACAGGGCCAGACACCCCGGGAGTAAAGCTATGCATTGGAATAGTCCTACGATGTAGTTCAGTTTTCAATTTTAAAAAAAAAGTTTTAAATTTCCATTTTAAAAAAATCGTTTTAGGGCGGCGCCTGTGGCTCAAAGGAGTAGGGCACCAGCCCCATATTCCAGAGGTGGCGGGTTCAAACCCAGCCCCAGCCAAAAACTGCCAAAAAAAAAAAAACTGTTTTAATTTCTAGGGATCTCCCATCCAAGTACTAACCAGGCCCAACCCTGCTTAGCTTCCGAGATCAGGCGCGTTCAGGGTGGTATGGCCATAGACTACTTTCTAGGGATCACTTATATCTTTGGCTTTCTTTTTAAAAAAGAAGTGGAATGTTCTCTTGAGAGAAATCAATGTGACAGAATTCCGTGTCCAGCGGTCAGACTACTGGGGGCTCATGAGCGCCCGCGCCCTGCCTCCTAAACACCCCACAGGCCATGTGGCCCCTCATTGAGTATTGGGTCCTCATGTCTTGGCGGCTACATTTGCTTATGAAAGAATCATGTTCTGAGTCTCATAAATTTCCAAAAGCTGGTTTAGTGAGCACTACCAAGAATAAGTCCCCCTGGTTCGGTGCCTGTAGCTCAGCGGTCAAGGCGCCAGCCACATGCACTGAGGCGGGCGGGTGGGAGCCCCGCCTGGGCTGGCTAACCAACAATGACAACTGCAACAAAAAATAGCAGGGCATTGTGGCGGGCGGTTGTAGTCCCAGCTACTTGGGAGGCTGAGGAAAGAGAATCACTTAAGCCCAAGAGTTGGAGGTTGTTGTGAGCTATGACGCCACAGCACTCTGCCGAGGGCGACAAAATGAGACCCTGTGTCAAAAAAAGATGTAGTCCCACTAATAAAAGAAAGTGACTTCACTAAGGAAACGTCTTAGACTTTCAGGGCCCCTGGCATCTGACACTTCCTGAGTTTCTGAGGTCTCCTGTCCCAGTCTGTTGGTGTGCCCTCCTAAGGTCTGGGAATTCAGTGATGCTCCTGTGGGACGCGTGTGGCAAAGAGACGGTTTCGGAGGCTGGAGAGGGCCTTTACCTTCCTCGCTGAGCCACGGGCCCCCCACCCCTGAAGGTGCAGTGCGGCCTGCTCCAATCCCCGCGGTTGTGTTACAGATAAGCCCGAGGAGATTGTCCCGGCCTCCAAGCCCTCTCGAGCTGCCGAGAACATGGCCGTGGAGTCCAGAGTGGCAACCATCAAGCAGCGGCCCACCAGCCGGTGCTTCCCATCTGTCTCGGACATGAACGTGAGTGGCTGTGTTCCCGACAGTAGCTCCGACATGGCGGGGGCGGGAAGTGGGAGGGCTCAGCAGAAAGGGAGACAGCTGGCTTGGCAGCTGAGGGTCACACTCCCTGTGCCATCCAGATGGAGCCACGTCTAGGTGGCCACAGCACGCATGCCCTGGTCTAGTGCAGTCCCACAGAGGGGGCCACAGTCCACACTAGCACCCAAGCCTCACTGCTCATCTACCACACGACCACAGCTCAGTCACTCAGTGCCCTGAGCCTCAAGGGACCCCCAGCACATGCTCAGCTGAGGATCCGTGAGCTCTTAACTGTGAAGAGCCCTGGGTGCCCTTCAGACAGAAGGGAGCACAGAGCACACAAGCACCTGTGTGGAAGGAGACAGGACCCTCCACAGACAGAGGCCACACACAGACACTCTCCAGGCACTCTGAGATTCTGGCAACAGATCTGTTGCACTCTGAATGTAACCGCAGAGAAGGAAGGGGACACTGGGTGCCTGAGGCAGAGCAGGCCTTGCCCCATCCTCCCTCCCCCAGAGGCGGCTCCGCCCAGGCTGCTCTCTTCCTGAGCCAGGGTGTGGCCTCCTCCTACCAGACACCAGATTCCACACTGCCTGTTTCTATTACTTAGTATTCTCTTTGAATCAATTTCTAACAGACCCACTTTGTTTAATCTGGCCTTTTCTTAAAAAACAGTACCCGTAAATATCTAAGTTTGATGTTTTATATTATATGCATTAAAACAAAACTGTTAATGATTAAAATTAAATGCCCACTCCTTCCCTCCCCTCTGGAACTGTGTGAGGCATACCGCACACTCAGAGCCCTGCCAGCTCAGATGCTCCCATCATAGACCCTTACGCAGCCTGTGAACAGCTGCCCTTGACCCCTCTGAGGACCAGGGCCCCTTCCCTCCCTCAGCCTCCGGGCTGCAGAGCCGTGATGAGACTATGCCCATGCTGGAGTCATGAAAGCTTGCACACAGGTGATCCCAGAGACCACATCTGCTGTTCTTCCTGAGTCGCAGGGCAGTCTCAGTTTTGCAGACAAAGATGCAGCTTATAGAAGCAAAAGGGTTGGGCAAAGTTTGCACAGGGAACCTGTCTGCAACATGGTAGAGAGACACTCTGGGCTTCTAGAGCAGGCCCAGGAGGGAGGAAGCCAGGATCAGCCTACCTTGGGCTGCAGGGTTCCACAGCATTTTGGAAGCTCCTCCAAGCTAACCAGCACATTGGGCTCACATGCTATGGGCTGCTGTCATTGGCCGGTCTTATAAGAGGAAAACAGAGGCTGCTATTTAAAGCCTTGACAAGGGCACACAACATGTTGGGGGCGGGGGGGTGGGGGGCTGTACCCCTTGCCACAGGATATCTGTTCTGGCCTTATTCTGCAGACCTGTCTATGCTGCTAGCCAGCTTCCCCAGAGCAGGTGTGCTGTCCCCCCAACAGGCCAGAGGCTGACGGCAGTGGGAGCACCAGGAAAGACACAGCGAGGTCCTTCCTAAGACCTGTGTGCTGGTGTCCCATCAGCCTCACTGGAGACTTTAGGTCACTTGTTCTTATCACCCTTTGGGCTTTGTCACCATGGGTGGGACTGGCCAGGACTGCACCTCACCTGGACTCTCTGGTTACAGTCTGTGTATGAACGCCAAGGAATCGCTGTGATGACGCCCACTGTTCCTGGGAGCCCAAAAGGCCCATTTCTGGGCATCCCTCGAGGTACGATGCGAAGGCAGAAATCTATAGGTAAGAAACGTGGCCTCCACCCACAGAAGTCGCCCCTTGGCTTTCAAACACAACCTCAGAGCCTCTCAGGGAGCCTGGGCACTCTCCCCACCACAGCTGCTCTGGCACACCTAACCCCAAGTCTCGCCGGCCCACCCACCAGAGGGCAGGAACCTGGGTTCACCCGCCAGGCAGCCGTCTGAGCATCTGAGTGGTGTGAAACTTGTTATGTCCATGGATTCGACCTCCAGGGCGGCTCCTCTACTCCTAAACCCAAGTCATCTGTGATAATACCCTTGGGGTGGAGGGTGCACGGGGTATTCTAGACCAGCCCCCAGCCCACCCTGCATGGCTCAGAGTGGGCAGGGTGAGGGGGCTCCTACATTCCCAGGCCACTGGCATGTTCTAGAGGACAAGCTTAATGGACATACTTCTAAGGGTGGTTGGGTCAGGTTGTGGGTTCTAATAAGACAATGTGCTGTGTATTGTAGAAACTACTTCCCTTTCTTGTTAATGTCACAGTTATTTCTACTGACTCTGTTACAGGCAAAGGTAAACTTTTAAGACTATCCCTCTGTGAGATAATCCAGCTTTGTCTTTACTATGTAAATCCTCATAGAATCTAAGCCCCGAGCCAGATACCCGTGGGCCTTTGCCCTGTAAAGAGTTGTGCAGGTGGCCCTGGGGACTGTGGCTCGACCCGTCCCACCCCAGGGTCACTGCTGCGTGTTCTGGGAGCATCTCCTGGCTGCACTTGGGAGTGGAGCTTGCTTGTCACTAGTTTGGGTGAACACAGCAGGCAGTAACTAAGCAGGAAGTGACTGTGGAGGTGGCACAGTTGTGTGCAGAACTCACCCAGCGCCAGTGAGCGCAGGGCCCCAGCAGAGCTGCGTGTGCACCATGCTGAATCACTGGCTCTTTTACTGGTTAATAACAGTTGATTTCCTCCTGTCAGACAGCAGAATCTTTCTATCAGGTCAGTGAATCCTTACAGTTTGGAATCTGTAATTTGAATGTAATCCAATTTACTTTATAAGGCGTATTCTTAAATTATTACTCCTTGGGAACATAACTGTCAGGCAACCAACATGTAGTGAATGGTCAATGAAGAATGCCTTTAGCAACCAATCTTTGCAATGCCAAAATATCCTCCCATAAGGAGTATGTTGAATTTGGAATACCCTTATCAAATGGAAGTTTTCATTGGAATAAATTCTTGTAGTTTGTCCTAGGAATTTTTTTTAATTTCAAGTAATTTATTTTGAAAAACCTGCATGCCCCTGACTTGAGACCCCGGTACTGTGCCCTGTCCGTGTGTGCGTGTTGTGCCCCTCCTCCTGGAGTGCCTTCTGTGAACCTTTCTCATCTAGGACTGCTGAGCAGTCTCTAGGGCCACACACAGTCAACACACCCAGAGAACCCTCAGGCCAGAGCCCCAGCCACATCCTCACACGTCCAACACCTGCTGGGTCAACTTGCGGCCCCTGACTCTGACTCTGTGTGCCAAGTCAGGTGAATGTGGACCCTGGGCAGTCGTGATCGTGCCAGCCTGCTGCACCCCAAACCCCTGCTCAGAGGGCCTTCGATAGGACCAGGTCTGGAGCTTCCACGATAGCCCAGAAGGGCTCACCGAGGCCCTTCAGCTGAGTGAGTGCTCAGGACCGGGCTCCTGGCTTGAGGTCTTTGATTAAAGAGGGGATCTGGGCTCCCTCACCTCAGGGGTGTGTTCCAGGCCCAACACGGCCCTTCCTCTGAGCCAGCCACCTCACAGCCACCCTTCTCAGGACCCAGGGAGCCTTAGTGCACAGCACTCAGTGTGGTCCAGAGAAGTCAGACAACAAAACAGGTTCATGTCACCCTGGAAGAGCCCATCACAGTGACATCAACACCTCCCCACAGCATACATGGGGCTATCAGCAGGCAGATGGCTGTGCTGATTGATGGCTAGCAGGCCTCCTGCAGTCTGAGCAGGGGTAGAGTGGGCAGAGTCCTGTCACTGCCACTGCCTATGCCACAGAAGCAGATACAGTACACATGCAGCCCTATACTCTTTGCCCTCATTTCATGAGGGTAGATGACAACCTCGGGCCTCCCCGGGACCTTTACTGGGCCTTACAGGGCACAGACAGACAGATGCTTCCTCATCTGAACAGACTTTCCCCTGACAGGCAAGCAAAAATGTGCACTTGTGGACAGACATGCACACATATGGGCCCATGTGCACACATACAGGTACACAGGTGCATACAAGCACATGTGCACACATACAGGTACACACACATAGGCACACTTACACACAGGCACGTGTGCACATATACAGGTACACACATAGGCACATGTATACACATACAGGCACATGAGCACACATACAGGTACACACATAGACACACACACAGGCACGTGTGCACACATACAGGTACACACATAGGCACACTTACAGGCATGTGTGCACACATACAGGTACACACATAGGTACATGTATACACATACAGGCACATGTGCACACATACAGGTACACACATAGGCACACTTACACACAGGCACGTGTGCACACATACAGGTACACACATAGGCACATGTATACACATACAGGCACGTGTGCACACATACAGGTACACACATAGGCACACATACATACAAGTGCACACATAGGCACACATACACACATATAGGCACGTGTGCACACATATAGGTACACATAGGTATACATACACATACAGGTACACACAAAGGCACACATACAGGCACGTGTGCACACATACAGGCACACATACACACATATAGTCACGTGTGCACATACAGGTACACAAACAAACAGGCACATGCATACACGTATAAGCACAAGTGCAAACATATAGGCACAGGTGTGCCCATATAGGCATACAGGCACACACGCAGCCCCGGGCTGGCTGCCAACCCTCTGTGGCCTTGCACGCTTCCTCACACAGCCCACCCCACACACTTGCCCAGGGAGGACAGTACAGCCACACACACTCACTGCATCCCAGTGCCCTTCTGTCCTGTCCTGTCTGTTCTTGTTTTCCTGGCTCAAAATGGGCCATGTAACTAACCACTTGGCATCGTGGCTTGTGCTGTGTCTTGTGAGCACGCGTGCGTCACCTGACTCTGTGAGTGGTGGAGATGTAATATGTGGCTCAACCCTAGGAGTTTAGTGGGGTTTTTCTTTCATCGTGATTTGAAACTGTTTTCTACTTATAGGAATAACAGAGGAAGAGCGCCAGTTTCTGGCTCCTCCGATGCTGAAGTTCACTAGAAGCCTGTCCATGCCAGACACTTCCGAGGACATCCCCCCACCGCCACAGTCTGTGCCGCCATCTCCACCACCACCTTCCCCCACCACTTACAACTGCCCTAAGTCCCCAACTCCGAGAGTCTATGGGACCATCAAGCCCACGTTCAATCAGAATTCTGCCGCCAAGGTGTCCCCAGCCACGAGGTCTGACACGGTGGCCACCATGATACGGGAGAAGGGAATGTACTACCGGAGAGAGCTGGACCGCTACTCCCTGGACTCCGACGACCTCTACAGTCGGACCGCTGCCCCCCAGGCCACCTTCCGCAACAAGAGAGGCCAGATGCCTGAAAACCCATACTCAGAGGTGGGGAAGATCGCCAGCAAAGCCGTCTACGTCCCCGCCAAGCCTGCCAGGCGGAAGGGGATGCTGGTGAAGCAGTCCAATGTGGAGGACAGCCCGGAGAAGACGTGCTCCATCCCCATCCCGACCATCATCGTGAAGGAGCCGTCCACCAGCAGCAGCGGCAAGAGCAGCCAGGGCAGCAGCATGGAGATCGACCCTCAGGCCTCGGAGCAGCCCGGCCAGCTGCGGCCTGACGACAGCC
The DNA here is from genome assembly GCA_963574655.1 of Perodicticus potto. Lineage (NCBI taxonomy): Eukaryota > Metazoa > Chordata > Mammalia > Primates > Lorisidae > Perodicticus > Perodicticus potto. The sequence goes on from CAUYRH010078369.1 coordinate 32,184, forward strand.
TGACCGTCAGCAGCCCCTTCGCGGCCGCCATCGCTGGGGCCGTGCGTGACCGGGAGAAGCGCCTGGAAGCCAGGAGGAACTCCCCGGCCTTCCTCTCCACAGACCTGGGGGATGAGGACGTGGGCCTAGGGCCACCTGCCCCCAGGACGCGGCCCTCCACATTCCCCGAGGAGAGCGAGTTTGGTGATGAGGATGGCGTCGAGCAGCTCTCGTCACCGGTGCCAGGGGCAGCACCCAGGGAACCTGAGAACCATTTCATGGGTGGCGGTGAGGCCAGTGCTCAGGTTGAGGCCGGGAGGCCACTGAATTCCACATCCAAAGCCACGGGGCCTGAGAGCGGCCCAGCAGCGCCCCCCAAGAGCAGTGGCGCAGCTGGCCCTGAGAACTACGTGCATCCGCTCACAGGGAGGCTGCTTGGCCCTAGCTCCCCACTGGCCCTGGCCCTCTCTGCAAGGGACCGAGCCATAAAGGAATCCCAGCAGGGATCCAGGGGGGAGGCCCCCAGGGCTGACCTCAACAAACCTCTTTACGTTGACACCAAAATGCGGCCCAGCACGGAAACTGGCTTCCCCCCGGTCACCAGGCAGAACACCCGGGGGCCCCTGCGGCGTCAGGAGACAGAGAACAAGTATGAGACCGACCTGGGTAGGGACCGGAGAGGCGACGACAAAAAGAACATGCTCATCGACATCGTGGACACGTCCCAGCAGAAATCAGCCGGGCTGCTGATGGTCCACACCGTGGACGCCACCAAGCTGCAGGAGTCACTGGAGGAAGAGGACGAGAAAGCGGACGTGGACGTGAAGCCTGACCATTCGCTGTCAGAGGTGCCAGAAGGTGTTTCCGAAACCGAAGGTGCTTTACAGATCTCCGCTGCCCCCGAGCCCGCCGCTGCGCCAGGCAGAGCCATCGTGGCGGTCGGCTCTCTGGAAGAGGCGGTGATTTTGCCATTCCGCATCCCTCCTCCCCCTCTGGCATCCGTGGATTTGGATGAGGATTTTATCTTTACAGAGCCATTGCCTCCTCCCCTGGAATTTGCAAATAGTTTTGATATCCCCGATGACCGTGCTGCTTCTGTCCCTGCTCTCACGGACCTGGTCAAGCAGAAAAAAAACGATACTCCTCAGTCCCCTTCGTTGAACTCCAGCCAACCAACCAACTCTGCAGACAGCAAGAAGCCAGCTGGTCTTTCAAACTGTCTGCCTGCCTCATTCCTGCCACCCCCTGAGAGCTTTGACGCTGTCACCGACTCTGGGATCGAGGAGGTGGACAGCCGGAGTAGCAGCGACCACCATCTCGAGACGACCAGCACTATCTCCACCGTGTCCAGCATCTCCACCTTGTCTTCCGAAGGTGGGGAGAACGTGGACACCTGCACAGTCTATGCAGATGGGCAAGCATTTATGGTTGACAAACCCCCAGTACCTCCTAAGCCAAAAATGAAGCCCATAATTCACAAAAGCAATGCACTTTACCAAGACGCGCTCGTGGAAGAGGATGCAGATAGCTTTGTTATACCCCCACCCGCTCCCCCGCCCCCACCGGGCAGTGTCCAGCCCGGGATGGCCAAGGTTATCCAGCCAAGGACCTCCAAGTTGTGGGGTGACATCACAGAGATCAAAAGCCCAATTCTCTCAGGCCCAAAGGCAAATGTTATTAGTGAATTGAACTCGATCCTACAGCAAATGAACCGAGAGAAATCAGCAAAGCCAGGGGAAGGTCTGGATTCACCAACAGGAGCCAAGTCCACCAGCCTTGCTCCAAGGTAAGTCCCGCGGTTGGCTCAGGCGCACACTGCCCCGCGTTCACGCTGTCTAGGGCTGACTGGGGAAAGCCCTTTAAGAGCAGCTCAGGCGGACACGATGAGGGGATTTGTAAAGCCTCTTGTGTTGGTCACATGTGTTCCCCAGTAACTGCGCTTCTGTCATGCTTGGAACTCTGGGACAGCAGAGTAATGGTCACAGCCATCCTGACGGGCCACGGTGCTCCCTCCTAAAGATGTGAGTGAAATGAGCTCGCATGAAGCAGTCTCCACCTGGGCTTCCAAAGAGCAGCTCTGCTCTCTTCTCTGTGCCCTCCAGATCTTTGTCAGGACCATTTAGAGCCTCGCCGAGGCCCAACAGAGCTTCGCGTTGGTTACAGGAGTCACCACGCCAGCTGGGGTGACAGGCGGGCGTCTGCATGTGTGGGTTCTTCCTCCCGCTCCCTTCCCTGGCAGGTCTGTGAGATGGGGAGGCCCAGGTGTGGCCTTACTGGTGAGCTGAGAGGGAAAGACATTGCTCCCGGCCAGCCCCTCCTATTCCAGGGGCAGACACAGGTCAGGGAAGCATTCAGTTGCCCTGAGGAGCCTGCCGCTCATAGCATCGTGCACGGTTTAAGTTATTTCCACTGGAACGGGAGGGAGAACAAATGAAGAGTCATTTCCAAACCTAACCTGAAAGCCCTGTCTGAGGCTCTGTCTAGAAAGGGCCCTCAACTGTCTGCGGGCTTTGGATAATTCCCACTAGAGCCCCGTCTGCTCCTGCGATCGCCCGTTTCATGCACCATTTTGCTGTTCCCCAGGCGGTGTGCTCTTCAGTCTCCCCCTCTGATGTCCGATCTCGGGCTTCATCATTTTGACTAATGAAGTCTTTCTTCATCCTCCTGCTGGGCAGGCATTTGAGTCAAAGCACCAAGTCCATTAATCAATGATAGCGCACTACGGCTGGGTCTGGAGACGCAGGCTGAGAGCCACAATTTTCCCAGCTATCTTTCAATGTGTATGTAAATAAATTATTTGGATGGCTCCCATTACTCCTCAGAGGAATATTGACGAGCTGGCCTCCTTAGAGAGAAGCACGTTGACACCGCTGTCTTTGAATAGGCATCTACCACCAACTGTGACGTTCAAACAGTACTTCGGTTGAAGAGAAATTCTTTAAAAAGTCACCTTTTCTGGTAGACATGTATACATACAAAGCTACAAGTATTGTATACTCAAAAGTCTCAAGGAGGTCTTAGAAACCGACTAGGTTTGCCCTTCCCCATTACTAACAATACAGTACACTGGTCATTACATTACATGGAAATAGCAAGAGTATTCACCTTAGTGTTCCACATTTTACAAAGCACCTCCACGTGGGTGCATGATCCTTGTGACAGCTGGGGAGCTGGAAGTGAGTTGTAATCGCACCCATCTTTCAGGGAGGCCAAGGGCTTGTCCGAGTGCACGGCCAGTCAGAGATGAAGCCGGGACGCAGGCTAAGGTTTTCTGACTCTTGCTTCCCCTTGATAGCAATGTCTGCAGTAAGGAAGGAGGTGGAAGGGGATGACTGTAAGGCTGGAGGAAGGAATTCACTGTCCATGATCCCATTCACACTTCCCACCCCCCGGCAAGGGCAGGGCCCCCTTCCATGGGCTTCTTTCTGAACAGCAGCTGGACAGCTCCCCATTCAAATCCCTTTCGAGCTGGACCAGCTCCTGCTGTGCTCACAGGGTAGGGATTCCAACTTGTAGACATCCTGGGAATCCTGTTAGATTTCTTAAGGAGAGTAGCTGCATGACTACCCCCAACTAGACTGGTGCCCAGTTGGCAGGACGGCCACTCCCCAGTGTCCTGTTTAGGATGCAATAAGGCCATCAGCTAACACCTGGTCAGCCCTGACCAGGTATCTGGCATTGTGCTCCAGGGGCGCCTGTACTGACTCCGACTGAGTGGACAACAAGATAAGGTGAAGCCCCTGGGCCCAGGGCTGTGGTGGGAAGCAGAGGACTATCCCTGCCCCCAAGGAGCTGGCTCAGGGGTCAATTCCTGATCTCTTGCAGGAGGGATCACCCTGGAGGGAAGGGCCAACTATCTAACTGGACATGTACACAGCTGAGGTTGCCAAGGGCAGGGACCCTTGAGGGGGCTCTCGGACCTGCTAATACCCCTGGGGCCCAGCTGAACACCAGGGCTCTTTGGTGACCCTGTAGCAGGCTCAATCACTAGGGGTCACCTGCACTGCCAGAGGCCACGTCCACTCCTGATCAGGGGTTACACTCAAGAGTTGGACTAGGCACAGGAGGGCCCTGAAGCCAGAGGACAAAAATGAAGGTCAGTCACTTTCGACACTGAACTAGGCACTTTGCTCCTACCCCATCTGTCTGGATCTTACAATCACACAATGCTGAGCACCTGGGGAAGGCCGTACTGGGCATGAGTTCCAGCCATGGGACAAATCGACAGGGACAAGCTGGAGTGACAGCATAGCTACCAGCAGGCCCAGGACAGAGTTACCAAGATCTAACAAAACATGCTTGAGTCTTCATTACGAATAAGCAGCCCTCAGCTACGTTTTTCCTGACACAGAAATGTCCCCTGGGCGTGTGCCCCTCTGTCGTTGGGCCTGGTACTTGCCCAGTCGGGGTAGACAAACCCTGGTGTGCTCTCCGCTGGGGCTCACCAGCCTGGGCGTCTCCACACGCCTTTCAGTACATCTGAAATTAAGAGCCGTGAACGGCCCTGGGAAAAATGAGGCACAAAGCTAGATGAAGGCAATTCCTACTGAGGAAAAGAAATGAGTTTTTTCAGGGAAAATTGAAAACCGGCCATGGTTTTTTTAAAATGACAGACAAGCAGTGGTGTGAAAATCCCATTTCCATAGAAACAAGTTTTGACCACACAAGAAAGGGACAGTTTTTGAAGTTGCTCCATGGCTGCTCCCTCACTAAGTGGGCAGAAACCTCCACTGAACTTGACCTTTTAAAGTCACTTCGCCCTTGGATTCTTTGTCAGCGACTCTGATGTGAGACTGTTTTCTTTCACTTCTTGCTGGAACCCAGAACAGGATCAAGAGCAGAAGCAGAGGCTCGGCGCCCGTAGCACAGTGGTTACAGTGTCAGCCAAATACCAGAGGCTGGCGGGTTCGAACCCATCCCAGGCCAGCTAAGCAACGACAACTGCAACAGAAAAATAGCCGGGCATCGTGGTGGGCGCCGTAGCCCCAGCTACTTGGGAGGCTGAGGCAAGAGAATCGCTTACGCCCAAGAGTTTGAGGTTGCTGTGAGCTGTGACGCCACAGCACTCTACTGAAGGTGACATAGTGAGAATCTGTCTCAAAAAAAAAAAAAAAAGAGCAGAAGCAGAAAGTTAAAGGACTAGATCCTTGCTTTCTTGGGCACATTTGATTTAACTTGAGCCACAAATGTGTTTCTGCTGCTAAAAGTTCTGCCCCGAAACACGGAATTTGGAGATGTCTTGATTACAAATATGTCGTTGAAAGGAGTCCAGTCAAGAAGTTTTCTTTAGTATGTAATGCGAGAGGCATCTCTCCTGCCAAGCAGGAGAGTTGACAGTTCTGGGAAAAGTGTCCCCAACCTGACCACCCCAGGAGGTGATGTCACCCTTGAAGGGAGCCACAAACAGATGGATGAAAGAAGCTGTGGTTTGAGGACCAAAGAGTAAGTCTCCATGAGGAGTCAGTGGACTCTCCCTCTTGGCAAACCCCAGGGCTACGGGGGTCCCCACCCCATCAATACCCCCGGCTAGTGGGGGGCTCTCAGCACAAGGTTTCTGGTGCTCTGCCACTCCTGCCCTCCCCTGGGCACTCAGAGCCAAGAGGATGAACCCGCAGTGCCCGCAACAGCCCGGAGCCCTCCCTCAAGGCCGGTGTGTGAACATTGGCCCCAGCTGTAGAATGACCCCCACTTGCACTGTGCTTTTTACTGTTCAAAGACTTTCAGAAGTCTGCTGAAGAACTTGATTCTCACAGTACCAGCGGGCTGGGTGTTGGGTATTCTCACCATTCTGTGGGCCAAGGGGCAGACCCCTTGGATGTTTTGGTTAAAGTCACGAAGCCAGGTGCAGGCCTGGGACAGCTGGACACTCAGTCCTCTGCTTGGGTTCCCAGCCCAGGCCCCTGGTGTCCTCATTCACTGGTCAGGAGTTCACTCAGCTACTGCTTTTCCTGAGCCCAGTACCAGGCCTGGGGTAGAGAGTAACGAGAAGGACGCCAACAAGGACGCCTGGGCCCCCCAGAGTGAGGTGGCAGAGGTCGTCATGAGTCCTTCATTCGACAAATAGTTATTGATTACCTCTGCGCGCCAGGCACCACACTGAGCCCAGAATTTAGCTCTAAACCAGAAAACCCGTCTTCCAGGTCTTTCTTCCCTTGGAGAGCTCAAATTCCGGAGGAGAGAAATGGACAATAAATACATAGGACAAACCCTAAGTGTCACAAACGCTGCCAAGGAACTAAGACGCTGAACACAAGCAGAAAGGAGCTGATGCTCTTTAAGGAAGTGACATTTGAAAGACGTGAAATATGAAAAGGAGCCAGCTGTGCAGAAACCCGGGCACAGGGCGTCCCGGTCACAGCCTGTGATCTGGAGACAAGCAAGTAGATTCAAGGGACCTGGAAAGACATGGTCTGCTCTGACCCAAGAGAACTGAGCATCTTTCTCAGCTTTACTGAGATGTAATTGACAAATACCAGGCTCCAATTTTAAAGCAAAACAATCTGTTGTTCTTCACCAGCACATCGATGGAGGTCAGCTTCACTTCCACCTGCTGTACGAGGAGCAGCGAGTGTGTGCGGTGGGGTCCCCTGTGGCTTCTGTCGGGGGTTGGGGGCATATGCTGGTTTCCCCATGGTCCCCTCCAGATGGCCAGCCTTTCCAGCAGGTCCCAAAGGGAGCTCAAGACTAGCCTCGGGTACGGCTGAGCTTGGGGGAGGAAATCCCTCCCACAGGACTCCAGGATCAAGGGACCCTGCCTTTGTCTGGGCTGCCCGGAGGCTCCAGCCAGCTCCTGGGATGGTCCCTCTCCAGCCCCGGTGAGCATCCAGGAGCAGCATCGGCCTCTCCCCACCCTCTGCACCGTGATCCTGGAAGCCTCTTGATTTTTAAATAAATCAACTTTGGTTGTTAAAAAATTATCTCTGCCCAGCAGGTCCTGCACAAACTTTGAGGCAGACTCGATAATATGGGGTATTCTGAAAGTCACCCCTAAAGTTACCATACATAGGGAACGTGGGAAATGGTAGCTAATGTGCATTTACACAATACCCACTAAAAATGTGTACAAAATTCAGCAGGCTGCTGTGGTGGGCGCCTGTAGTCCCAGCTACTTGCAGGGAGAACTGTTGAGCCCAAATGTTTGAGGTTGCTGTGAGCTGTGACACCACCGCACTCTACCCAGGGCGACAGAGTGAGACCCTGTGTCAGGAAAAAACACAAATTTTTTTTTTTTACAAAATACTCTCTACGTGTTGGCCACCTCTTGGAAAGGTTTTGTAATGAACGTTCTAGAAGTATAAGTACATTCAGCTGCAGTATCCCATTTCCCTAGGGATGGCGACTTTGGGGTCACCCTGTAGGAGCTGCTGAATGGCGTCCTCACGGCCTCAGCACCGCCAGGGCCAGTTTCATGGTCTCACCGCACCGCGTGAGATGTGAAGGTAAAGCCAGGGAGGGAAAGCACAGATAACCGGCGAACACTCCAAGGGCAGGCCTCAAATTGGATCCATCCTCCTCACCTTGCACTTGAGACCCGTTCGGCAAGAGCGTATCACAGAGTGAATGTTTCCCCCTGAAATCTGGTGCCCTCTTGAGCTTAGATGTGAACCTCCTGGCGTGACGGTCTGGATTCCTGGTGGAAGGGCTGCTGAACCCAAGGCAGCCCGCCCATTCCTGGATCTGGCTCTGTGACACTGGTCAAGATGCTTAACCAAGTGGTCAGGGCGATGGATATCACATCCATCAACCATTCATTCTGGGCCAGGCTCTGAGGACTGAAGACAGACCAGGGCCCCTCACGCTGCTCAGAGCCCATGGGCGACAAGCCTGGTGTGCACTGAGGCATCCCAGCTGCTGAGACGTGAAGAGAGGCACCGTGAGCGGTGCTGACCCACTCCCAGCACTACAGGCCTTGGCCAGACTGGTGAGCAACTCAGGAGGCCATGAAGCCAAAACTCAACAGGAGGGCAGTTTGGAAATCAGTGCTAGTGTCCATGCAGGATGGGGGCTCGTCACTAAAACGCAGAGGTGTGACTTGGTGTGGAGGAAAGAATTTTATGCTAACAGGACTCTGAACCCAGCACCAGGGCTGGGTTCTCCCCAGGCATCCTGTGTGGGGGATAGAAGCAGTAGGCCCAGTGGGCAGCACTGAACAGCTTCTGGCCCACCATCGCTGTCCAGGAGCCAGACTGGCTTTGTAAACATAGTGCAGAAGCCACCTGCACATTCACTTCCCCCACTCCGTCTAACTGATACTGACTGATGGAATAATACCGCATCTCTGAGTGACTCAATTACCTCTTGGTTGTTTTGTTTTTTTTTTAATTCTCATGCTCCTATATGGATTTGATTTAAAAGGCAGGCTAGAGAGTGGTAGTCCAAGAGGGGCTGTGGAGTGTGAGTGTGTCTGCGTTCTAAATCAGGCCATCACATCCCATGTGTTCCACCTGGGCACCCACTGGTTGCTTAGCAACATAATGATCTGTGCAACTGGGGGATCCAGTGAACAGCATCGGTGTGATGAACCAAGAGAGAATTGCGCATTGAGGAGCAGGGCAGGGCAGGGCCTGGCCGGGCCGGCCTTCCTCGGCCTCCCAGATTCTCTGTCTTTTCCTGTAGCTATATGGGGTGGGGCATCGGCAGGCTCCAGACACGCGGCCAGATCTGCTTGCCTCGTGATTAGCTGCTGGCTGGCCACCCTCTCATCCTGGGGGTAGCCCTCCCCCTTGGTGGGAATGTTGGTTTATCCTCCCTAAGCTGCCGAAGAGAAAAGGCGGCTCAGCCTCGAGTTAGGGGATTAGCAGTCAGCTGGTTCTCAGAGGGCGTCAGGCAGAGACTAACAGCATTCCAATGTTACTGTTCTCTCTGAACTTCTTCCCGGGTATTTTTCTTCTTTATAAGTGAGTTACCCTATCCCAAGCCAAAAATCAAAGTTGTAAATAAGCGACGTCCATGTGGACAATGTAACACTTTCACGGACTGCCACGGACGGACTCTCAGCCCACGTCTGCACCACCGCTTTCATTCCATCCATCAAAGCGCTTCTTTTCTCTTATTAATTTTGCATTGTTGTCTCAAGTCATTGCATTTTGTCATTTTCATTTGCTCCCCGATGGGTGTTCACAGAAGAGGGTCATGCTGATCAGAAGTAAGTGCCGCCTGCAGTTACCCACCTGCTGTTGTGTGTGCCACTGTCTTTCCTTCCCGCTGCCCACCGAGGTGTTTGCAGAGCCCCTCTTCACGTCCCACACACACCTGCCTGCACAGCCCTCCCATGCCTGGGATTGGTTGGGAATTCCCACAGTGAGGTTGGCGCAGGTGCCATGCCCTGGGCCAGAGACACCCACTATTAAAACCGGCCTAGGTCTGCAGCAGCTGCTGTAATTTGGGGACTACCTTGCCTGGCTTCACAGGTCTAATGACCAGCAGGGCTGCTCCCCAGCTATGCTACCTCAGTGGCTCCACCCAGACTCATCGGTGCAGTCACCAAGCAAAGCCAGCTTCAGAGAAAGCACATCCAGGCCGGACCTTTCCTCTTTACCCCTCTTCCACCCCAGTCATATCTGAGCAAATGTGTGCTTGTGGGAAATTTTCCCACTTAATGAAAAGCACTCCTTCTGCCCCAAAGGTCCTAATCAACATCCCAAATCACCCCTGAACACAGTGGCTTTACAGTTTCTCATGATCTTATTTCAATCAGCTTAGTTTATCAGGGTGAAAGAAGTCACCCTTCCCCCAAAACACACACACCTTACAGCTGTGATGCTCAGAGACGGCCACCTTTAGGGATGGGCCTCAGCACTGCCTGCCAGCTGCAGCTGGCTCTGATTGGAACGGGGGCCTTCAACAACAGTTTGTTCTTGTGTCTGTGTCACAGCCCACCTCAGCCGTGAGGATCTCAATGCAGACACCAGGGGGGTCCTGCCCCCCCAACAGGTGGAGCCTCGCTGGGCCTCACAGTAGTGGCGGAGTCGTCACCTGGGGCTGCCTCATACCTGTTTGTGGCCACCTGCTCCCCCATGGGATCGGGGAGCTCTAGACAGAAACACCCTATTTGTAGCAGGTCCCGCCCTGGGGCACCCAGCCGTCCAGGAAGCTGCGTGAGCACCCTGCAGGGGAGGAGGGGGAAGAGCGACAGGCCAGCCATGTGGAAACACCTCTCACGGCAGGATGGCTGCTGGAGACTAGTCCCTTTTCAGACTCACTCTTTCCTTTCACCGTGGAATAGTCCACATGGAAGTAACAAGGGCTCACATCAAGTGGGAAAGTGCCTTGGATGCACGTAGGTAACCCATCCGTGGTTTTGCCCAAATACACGTCAACAGTAAAGAAAACAGCGAAAGAAAAGGTAAACCCGACAGGTAGAAGCAGGGAGCGGACTGGCAGCTCAGCCTCCCTACAGGTTCTGGCCCTTAGCCTTTTACAGCTCTGGAAGGGAGACCAGGCCTAATCAGGTGGTTTCTAAAATCCAATATTGATCAGAATGCCTGGGGCTTGGTTAATTGCAGGCACCTGGTCCCCGTCCCCGGCAGGCCTATTGTAGCTTTAACAGGGCTCGCTCACCTCACCGGCATCCTGGCTGATTTTATGAAGAGTCCGTGGGCTCCTCTTTGAGGAATGCTGCTCTAACCAGGCAGCAACTGATCTCCAAAGAGGTCACAATGAAAACTGACAGAACTGGCGGACAGTGGATGTCCAGGGCCTTCAATCTTGTCCCTCCACACAGCGGCATCTCAGCTGTCCAGGGTGCTCCTCTCGACCACAGCCCTTCCCCTGACATGCTACGGCCGCCTGCTGTCACTCATAGTCATAGGCCACACCTGGTGCTCCCCAGAGCATCTCCTCACAAGCTGTCCCACCACTTAGGGGAGAGAGGAGCCCGTTTCATAGATGAGGACATGGAGGCTCGTGGGCCAGTGTTCAGCAGAGCCAGGGCTCCAGCAGACATGTCTTGAGTCCTGAGGAGGGGCCGGCAGTAGCACGGCTCTCATACATGCACGCAGATGAGACCAAAAGGCAAGCGCCTCACGCCTGTGCCTCTCCGTGGCTGCGGCTTTTCCAGCGCTAATGAGACATGTCTTCCATTTGGATAGCAGGACACACACTAGGGCCCGGAGGGATGGTCGTCCCTCTCCAGGTGTGATGAGAAAGCCTGCCAGGGGCCTTGGCCTAAACCAGGGAGGGAGTTTATAAAAGGTCACCTCCACACAGGAGAGTGTGGGAGCTAGGGACTGATCTGTGATCCCCTCCCCCACGAAGCCATCCAGCCACCTCCCTGGGGCCAGTAAAGGCTGGGCCTATGGGGCAAGCCTGTCCCCTCTCCAGCTTCAGGGGCTGTACTTGCCCAACCAGAGCAGGAGGGCCCAGGACACCGCCAAGGACTCCCCTGGTCATGGGGAGAACAGGGTTTTTTTCAGAGTTCTGCTTTTAGGTAAGGACTGTGTATTCTGTTAGTGAGTCTTTCACAGGAAAAGGGGGCTAAAAGATACCTAAGTGCACACGACAGTCCAGGTGGTGTTGGTAAGCGTCAACTTGGGAAGCCAACCCTATCTTTAGGTCAGCTCACCACGCACAGAACGTGACAGACCACTCCTTGCTCTCTGAGGCTATGGGTGGACTCGTCAAACCCTGAGTGCCCCCAGGTGGACACGGGGCTGGGCTGTCCACTTACCGAAAGAGGGAGGGCCACCTGTCCATTCAAGCCAAAGCCAGAGGACAGCGGGACAGTTGATAGAGGGTCTCTCCTCAAGGACATACTTCCTTCCACTTGCTGACATGTGGGCATTAGTGATACCACTGGACGCGTCCCACTCGGGGCAGCACTCATTCCGGCCCTGCCTGCGGGCCTTATTAGAGCAAGGCCTTCCAAGGGCCTCACGGGCCACCTGCCGCCCCCCGACACACACTCCTAGGCAGGCAGACCCGTGCAGCACCTCGGCCCTGGGTTCAGGTGAGTGGCCGCTTGGTGTGCTCTGCTGCCTTCCTAAACTCTGCCCCTGGCCCCTTCTCCCCTCCCCGTCCTGGCGTGGCAAATCACTCTCTGGTGTGGTCTGGGTGTCCACCTCGCCTGCCTTGGTGACCTGGTAGCCTGGTGACGATTTTCTCTATTGTTGCCGTTTCAGAAGCCCGGAGGTCATGAGCACCGTCTCAGGTACACGGAGCACGACAGTGACCTTCACTGTCCGCCCTGGCACTTCCCAGCCCATCACCCTGCAGAGCCGGCCCCCCGACTATGAAAGTAGGACCTCAGGAACAAGACGCGCCCCGAGCCCTGTGGTCTCGCCAACAGAGATGAGCAAGGAGATCCTGCCCGCCCCTCTGTCCGCTGCTGCGGCCTCGCCGTCTCCCACGCTCTCAGATGTCTTTAGCCTTCCAAGCCAGCCCCCTTCCGGGGACCTATTTGGCTTGAACCCAGTGGGACGCAGCAGGTCGCCATCTCCCTCAATACTGCAACAGCCAATCTCAAATAAGCCTTTTACAACTAAACCTGTCCACCTGTGGACTAAACCAGATGTGGCAGATTGGCTGGAAAGTCTAAACTTGGGTGAACACAAAGAGACCTTCATGGACAATGAGATCGATGGCAGTCATTTACCGAACCTGCAGAAGGAAGACCTCATCGATCTCGGGGTGACTCGAGTGGGGCACAGAATGAATATAGAAAGGGCTTTGAAACAGCTGCTGGACAGATAAGGATGGCTGCTCTTTACCTTTACAGACTTCTTGTTATAAGTAGAGATGGGCTTACCCTGAAATACCGGAACAGTCGAGCAAAGTCTGTGGGCATCAACCCCAGTCCATGGGTTTGTCTCCTGTACCCAAAGAAATACTGAGTTTGTCCATGGAGTGGCTGAGCAAAGGCCTTGAAACTCTCAGCTCTCGGTGGGTTTCTTGGGCAGTTTCTGTCAAATAGGGGACAAGGAAAGAGTGTTTATCTCACATGGAAAGAGATCCCCAGCCTGCCTCCCAGCATGCAGGTGACCTCACTTTGCCAGGTCCAAGAAGCCCCCGTCGATTTTGCGCAGGATCCTTGTTCTTGCAGGCAGACACCAGTGTATTCTAGATACCTCCTGAGACCTCCCTCCTCTGCACTCTGGGCAGCTCTCACCACCCGAGGCCCCACACGAGGCCTTCCTCAGTCTCGTGGCCTCTCAGAGGACACCCAATGCTCACCTGCTCCTTCCTCTTTCCTGTATTTTGCTTACAGTGACATGCTCCCAGATGTGTTTTCCTGGCGCCCCGTCTCGGGCCTGAAAGGTAGAGAAACTTAATTTTCCTCTGTAGATTCTTTCTCCCATCTCATCCTGTGCTGAGCGTCCGTGGTTCTTTGGCCATGGTGCTCTTGGCGGCGGTGAGGAGTCTGAATGGGATCGTGCTCAGCTTTGCTTAGCTTTCTTTATTTCTGCACATCTGTGAGCATAATTCCAAGGTGGCCAATCAGATATCACACGGAGTTAGCCAAAGCACAAAGTCATGATTCTAAAAAGGAAAGGAGACCTGGCCACGGGAACTAGCCAGCATGCAGCTGCCTTGGTCCCAGGCCTCGTTGAGGACAAGAGCACCTGTCTGCCAGGCACACCTGTCCAGACGGAGCAAGGGCTCTTTGCCTCTCAGAGCGCCTTCTCAGGATGGTGTGTCGAGCTCAGCAAAGACGAGAGCAGGTGAGCATCTTCTCTGACACAAAGCCCGAGACGACGCATGGCTCACGGTGGGCCTGTGCTGCTGCCCCGTGAGACCGTGTCTTCTCTGAGAGCTGGGAGCACAGGGCCCTCAGTTCTGAGCCTGGCCCAGGGTGAGCGTCTCTGCTGAGGCAGCCTTTTGCTCTCAGAAGCCAGGGAAGATGGCACTTCGGGGCTTTCCCCCTTCCTTTCTGGGTGTCTAGGAATCCCACCAGCTTGTCTTAACAGTATAGCAGGTCCTCGGAGGACCCAGTGGGTTTGGAGTGTAGACAGAACCCAGGATTGAGAACATAGGTTGGGCTGCAGGATCAGAGTGAGCGGCAGTCGAGGAAATGACAGCAAAGAGGTCCCCTGGACGGCCAGCCTGGCCTCTGTGGCCGGGGTTCCTTGAGCACCCCCGGTGACAGTACCTTTGATTGCCAAGGGAGGTCACCAACTGCATGTGGACTGCAAAACATCCAGTCAGGCTTCCAGCACATTCTCCCACATTTGGAGGATACTCGAATGTCAGGTTTTGGTTTTATTATCATTTCAGAACTAGCTCAGCCCATCTCTAATTATAAAACATGACTTTTTTTTTCCTTTTTTTTTTTTTTTTTTCTTTATGCTCACGACCAAGTGTCTGATTAGGTCTGGAACAGCTCTAGAATGAATACATAAAATTCAGCAATTTAAAATCTTTCTTTACTGCAAGTTTAAATAGTTGTACAGATAGTTTATAAGCACAATATTTTAAGAAAAAAAAGTGGCTGGTCTACTAGGCAGCCTTTGTGCCACTTCAGTGCTAGAAAGTTAAAGAAAAAAAAAAACCTTTGTGATTTAATAATACTATTTCTGTGGAATAATTATAAAAGTATGACCTTTTTAAAATCAACCTTATCTGGATGCATCTCAACCAGCAGAGCTGTGTTATATTTTCTATCTTTGCTAGAACTTCATCACTGAAGGACAATTTCTTCAAAAGTGGTTATAATTAACAATGCAGCAGTTTCTCTAAAACAAAAACCAAAATACACACACCACACACACACTTTTCCAGCCACACGCCCCTGATCCGGAAACCAAGTCTTTAGAACTTTTCCTGTTCCAAAACATTTTGCAGGTCAATCTTGTATTTGAATAGTCCGACTTGAGATAATTGAATATTAAGGCGCTTTACTTCCACGTACTTTGAGTTTTTCCACTGGGAGATGAATGAACACTACTCCAGAGAAATGTCCAAGATACTATAGGTGGCCTGCTGGGCTGCCCGGTATTTTAGAAAAGTGTAAACATGATGGTTTGGCCATTAATTTGTCTTCCATTTGGTGATAGTGCAAAATTTAGTGAGCCCACCACTTCACCATGGCTCTTTTTCCTTTGCCTACTGTCGGTATTACCTCTGTGCTCAGTGCCAGGCAAAATGCTAGGTAAGAGGAAAGCGGGAGAAACCTCGGGCAGACTGACCCGTCACAGCTTGGTGACTGTCGGGGAGAGCTGGCTGTTCCTCCCTTTCTCCTAGACTTCAAGCCACATGCCACATGCCACTAACCAGAAGCAAGCTGGCTGCGAGACTAAAGAGCTGATAAAGTAGTTTATTTTTACATTGTCTTATTATAGAGAAGTAACGGGACCTGTCAGAACCTGCGCTGACCAATAAAATCAACACATGTTGCCAAGACGAATCGGTCTCTAGCTCTGTTTGCTGATTTTGCTACAGAGAGCAATAGTTCCTCATTTAAATCGCCACCCACTGTTCTCCCCCTTTGGGACATGTAAGGACCAGGCCCTATTCCATGACCCTCTTTAATGGTGGGACAAAGGTTAAACTGCTCATATAGAAATCATGTTAATATTATTCCAGGTTTTAAGATCAACTTTTGTTATATACTGTAATTTAAATAATCTGCATTTACATTCCTAGTTTCTGTAATATCGTGTATACAAAACCAAAATCTCTCAAGATGTAAATTATGTATACCTGCCAAGACACTTTCCCTAGGTGTCTGCGCATATTTTTAAGTTAATTCATATAAAAATGACTCAATGTGACTGTTGATTTGCTGAACTTTATATATCACAAAGTGAATTATTTGTGATACTTTAGTTAATAAAATGGTGAATTTTTTTTCTCAATTATTGAACAAGCAAGCACTACCCAATTGATCTGATAATGACTTTTTGTGTGTGGGCCACAAATATTGATTTTCCCATTAATGGTTTTTTTTGTTTTTTAAATACTAATGTTTCACACTATAGTTTGTGTAACAACATGTGTTCACATTATCTGTGTTGCTGTTACTTTTGTGCTTTTATTCTTTTTAGACTTTATTAAAAAAAACAAAACAAAATCAAGCTCCTGTAATTTGCACTTTCTCCCCAATCCTTTAATCTCTTGTATGGCAACCAAAATTACTGTAAAAAAAAAAATAAATATACTATTGCACTAAGGTTGTGGTTCTGATTGCAAACAGTAAAAACTGTCTGAATTAAACCAGCTAAGAGTTGCCAAACTTGCAATCTAATGTAGGCTATTGAAGCACCTATAGCTGGCTTTACCTCCATAACGTTAGCCAGATATCTTTCATCAAAGAGTAAAAATGCTCCTTCCATTGATTAATATGCCTTGGTTCCATTTCCTTAAAGCATTCTCAGTATACAAATGGAAATTTATGTATTATTTCGGAATTGTGTAAAACATCAGAATCGGCATTTGTGAACTCTCCTCCCATCATGGAGCTGAGGCTCGGCTTTTCTTTTTGTTTCTGGGCGGAAGCAGGGACGCCCGGAGGTTTGACTCTCTGTCCTAGAAGTACAGGCCCCCTCGTCCCCAGCTGGCTGTTTTCGAGCCATGGCAGTTGGAGAATTGGGCAGCCGCTCTGGTTGACATAAACCTAATGATGTTTTTGATAAGCAAACAATGTACTAAGGCTTGAAGCAAAAGAGCATTTGGCAAAGAACCGAGTCAGGAAGACATGGGCCAGCCCTTACACTTTAGGGAAAACAAGTTTCACACTTAAACCTCGAACCTCTTCTTTGGCCTCATGTTGTCTTTGGTCCCTGCACAGCTTCTTCTACTTTGGCACATTCTCCATTTGAGCAGCAGCCACTACGCCTCCATGTTCATGAAAAATTCCAATCAGCTCGTCTCTTACAGTTTATAAAGCCCTTCCTGCCTCACCGTCCAATAGTTTCTCTCAAACTTTAACATGTTTCCTGACTTTATTGTCCAATGGTTTCTTCCAGACCTCTTTTTTCCTAGATGAGTATTAATTTGTCTTATTAGGGGAAAAAATATTGGGAAAGGTTTTCTTTTACTTGAACTTTACTTAAGGCATTTTAACAACTAGTGAACTGGAGCGTGTTTCTGTCCTTGTAGATAGATACCCATGTACACGAGCAAGTAGGTGACAATTCCACGGTGGCTGGGTGGCCACAGCAGCTGCATGCACAAGGGACTGCCCAGGCTTTGTGGGGAATCGGATAATTTCCAAACTTGTTTCTCAGACTTCAGCAGATCTGGCCACTTCGATTTTAATCCATGCTGTTATCAGTGATTTTGTTTCTTTATTGTTCCTGTAACTCATTTCTGCATTTCACAGTCTTAACCGTTTCATGTTTAAAATTACAACGATCACTGTCCATTGCTTTCTACTCTGGAACTCTTTGTTCATAGCAATTCTGAAACTTTAATATGAGCCTTCAAATAAATACATAAAAGAAAAAAAAAAAAGGAAAAACTGAAGTGTGTGCCTTGGGTGTTTTGAACCTGATCTGCATAAAACCATATTGTATTCAAATGCTGTATATTTAATGAAAGGATAAATATATCTTCAATGTATTAATGTAGCTGATAAAATAGTTATAGTGCCTTGTTTTCTGAACGAGAAGCCCATATCAATGCACAACGTGAGGAAAAAACAATTCGAAATGAAATGTTGAGAAGACCTGGGCCTAACTCTGGAGACTTTCTCACAAGACTGTGGAACGTGCACAGTCGTTTCAGTTAAAAATAAAAGTAAATTGAAATAAGATTGTGTTATCAATTAATTTTCCATTAAAAGTGCTCTCCACTGTATCACTTTCAGTATTTTCATTTAGCTAAATTACAAAACATATTTTCGAATTTTCATGGAGAAAAGACATTTTGACCTAGAGTCCCGGGCTTTGGGCGCTCCTCCCTGGTGCGGTGTCGTCCCCTGGTGGCACTTGTTGGTAATGCTAATCCAAGTTGGCAATAGCGATTGTTTGCACATTTTGTTAAAAATAAACAAAATATTTGTTTTTAAGTGATTGAGGGCACTCATCGCAGAAAAACTATTTCCATTTTACACAAAGGAATGGCAACACATATTTTTCTTTAAAATGTCTCAAGGCGGGTGGCACCTGTGGCTCAGTGAGTAGGGCGCTGGCCCCATATACCAAGGGTGGCGGGTTCAAACCCAGCGGCGACAGAACTGCAAAAAAAAATAATAATAAAATAAAATGTCTCAAGGCTGTTGCACACACTAGCAGTTAAATGTCAGCCTCACAGAGCAGCCTTAACCACCTGAGAAGATGAGTCTGGGGTGCAGCACACAGATGAGCAACCACGCCTGCCTCTGGACCAGAACAGCTGCGGCAGGGGTGACCGTTCATGGGACTCTGGCCAGATGGGAGCAGCAGCAGCCTGGTCTTCTCGGGCTGCTGTCGTGCCCAGAGGCAGGGCAATCCCACGTGCTGTGTCTGTCGGCATGACCTTGAGTTGTCCTGCCACGCATGTGTCTCAAGGGAGCAAGGAGCAGCTCAGGCCTGGAATTCTCCCCAAGCCTGTTGACCTCACAAGACTGTGGAAAGTGCTGCTATTCACCAGGCCAGGAGTCCACTGGACATCTGGATGTTTCAGGTTCAGATAAAGAATATAGGCAATGATCCAAGAATCTGAAGGTGTGGTCAGGGAAAGGTGGCCAAGGCTTCTTAGCCCCTGTTTCACGTGCCGTTGCCTCTGCTTCTAAGTATGTGGCACAGGTCCAAGAGTCAAAGGCTGAGCTGGAGCACAGCCCACTGAACCCTACATGAGGCGGGGATCACAGGAACAGCCCAATGACACAGTAGCGGGACTGCATGCGGAGACAGCTCATCAGCCACCTGCATCTGGTGGCCAGCACTCTGTCCTGGGGCTCCTAGACATCAAACCATCATGCCATTGCCCACCTGTAGTCTTCCCTACCAGAGGACCACAGAAATGGAACTGAATGTTTTCTCCAAACCCCATAGCCCCTGACACTCCATGGAGGGACATAGGCACAAGGCAGATGTCAACTTAGCTCCATGGTGTGAGCCCACGAGGTGGTTCAGGCTGGGGAAAGCAGTCAATCCGCCCAGCGCCCTCTGCGTGCCTGTCTGAGTACTGGCCCATGGAGTGTCAGTCCACAGATGAGCCCCCTCCATAGATGAGGAAACTTAAGGCTTGCCAAGGTCCAGTCAACAGAGAACCAAGGCTTGCCGTACAGCTTCCTTAAGTTGGTAGGTGAGAACCCAAATCAGATGTCCTGGGACCTACTGTGGGTCAGAATCTGGCCCTGCCAACAGGGCACTCACTCTCCTTGCCCTCTTCTGAAGTCATTTGTGCAGGGCCTGGGCGAGGTGCAGGACTCCTTCTGCCTGAATCGCCTCAGAGATGTGGAAAAGGGAGACGACTTAACTTGGTGTGAATGTGTTTATCTTAATTTGCTTGACCAAGATCAGAAGTAGCACAAGTAGGAACTGTGGTTTTCATAGAAAGATCCTAACATTTGCAAAAAGACCCATGGCTTAGAGATCATGTGACACATGGCATCTGCTTTAATTCTCAGGAGGTAAGTATCACACAGTGATCATCCCCTTTACAGATGAGGAAACTGAAGCTCAGAGAAGCAGGTGCCATCCCATGTGGCCTACAGGCAGCTGGAACAAGTTCCCCTGAAGACAGAGTCCTCCCCAGGGGGGGCAGAGCTGCCCTGGGGCCCGCCCTTCTCAGGCCCTCCCATTACACTCTTCCTCTCCTGGCTGTGAACGACCCAGAACACTCCCTGCCCCGACAATGGTGTGTTTTCTCCCACAGCCCACAGCTGCCCTCTGCCAGTTAGAATAGGACAGGCCTTTCCTCTCCCTCTGCTATCACCCCCGGTGGCAGAGGAGAAAGGTCAAGCAAATAAGGGCTAAGGTCAGGGGCCCACAGCTACAGAATGAGTCTGGAAACGGAACAACGGACCATACACAAATGTGAAGCTCTACTTAAAGCCAAAGGCATGGAGCAGCAGCAGCCCTCCTTGGCCTGGGAGCCTGCCATCTGGGCAAGCCAAAAATAAAGCCTCCATTTTCAAGCAAGAGTTTATAAAATGTGACTACAAAGGCCCTGTTAGAGATATTGAAGCCCCAGAGAAAACCACGCAGCCTGAGACCTTTAGTGCCCTCCAGACTTGCTGGGAACGACCAGCCTTCCCCCGACCCCCTCCCTGTGCGTGACCAGTTCTCTCTGGCCGCAGCCTGGAGGACTAAGTGGAGAGGAAAAGAAACCACAAAACAAGAGGGCTGCACACAGCTCAAAACACACGCCCCTGCCTCGGGCTCTCCCCAGCCTGAGACCGGGCTCCTGGCTGCCCTCCCCACCTTGCTCCAGCCACACTGCCACCTCTGGGGGCTCCTCCTGGTACATGGAATGTTCTTCCCCTGTGGCTACACGTCTTCCTGGATCACCAGATTGAGAGAAGGACCACTCACTCTAATCACACGCTCTCCCGTCTCCCCACGGCTCTTGTTAATCCTCCAACTGGCTTATTTCTTTATTTGCCCACCCGGCTCACCCCTCGGGATAATAAGCCCCATGGGGGCAGCACCGCCCAGGCATTGCCTGCAGCCCTCCATCTCCCAGCTCACCCACTGCAGCCCCCGGAGCCTCTGTCTGGTCTTCAGCAGCTGACAAGGAGGAACAATTTCCCTAGAAACTTAGGGACTCCTCCCATACACTTCCTGCCCCTGTGCTGCCCTTTCTTATCTGGAAAGCTACTGGGACCTGTGGCCCATGCTCCCCCATAGAACAGATGCCTCCTCCCCTCTGGGTAGAGCTGCACGCCTCGCCTGCCCTGTCCAGGGGTGTGGAAAGAGGCACTTCCTAAATCCCTCATCAGTGACTGCAGGGTAAGCAGGCAGAGTCCTGGACAGACACCTGGGCTTAACCCCCTCAGACTTTCCCTCACCCACCACAGGCCCAGGCAGATGAGCCTAATGAGGGAAAGACACCTGCCCAGACCAGCCCTGTTTCAGCCAGTGGAAAGCCCCACAGCTCCCAGAATACTGGGGAATATGAGGCGGACAGGGGAGTCTCTCTCTCTCTCTCTCTCTCTCTCTGGGGAATATGAGGAGGACAGGGGAGTGTTTCTTTCTCTCTCTCTCTCTCTCTCTCTTTCTCTCTCGAATATGAGGAGGACAGGGGAGTGTCTGTCTCTCTCTCTCTCTCTCTCTCTCTCTCTCTCTCTCCTCTTTCACACACACACCTACACAGGAAGGGCTGGGAGGGCAGCCATCCTCCCCGATCCAAGTGTTTTGAGTAACCCATCCCAGTACCCAGCTTCTGGAAGAAGGAACCCACTTCTGCTGTAAGCTTGCCTGAGAGTGGCCTCGAAAACCACAAAGACATCCTTGGGTGATGACTAAGACTTTATCTTTAGGCAAACTCTAGCCAGGCCCCTCTGAGCTATCGTCTCCACTGGGCCTTAACCTCGGCCTATAAAAACTACTGATTCTCGAACCAAATGATTTTGTTCACCTCTCTCCCTCAACATTAAAACACTTTAAGCACTAACAGGATTTCTAACAGCTGAAGACCACAGTCTAGGAGGACCACAGCCCACCTGCAACGTGCCAGCCTGAGAAAGCTCCAGGCTGCCAGGAAAGCGGACCACAGGCCCAATTCCCCTTCCTTAGAGCATTTACCGAAAAGGCCTTAGAGGTGCGCGCAGGCTCCTGTCCGGTTCCCCAGGGGCGCTTCGGTCACTGAGCCCGCTGGTCACATGCCCCACGTGGGCCAAATAAAGATTGTGGACCCACAACTGGCTCTGCTGGAGTAGGAGGGGCATCTTTCAGCCAATCACAAGTGTCGGGAGGTGGGGCTGTATCAGGGCCTCCCCCCACGTCACCATCACAGGTGTCCAGTGGGCTGGGCTCCCTGCTGAGCACAGGGGTGCCAAGGTACTGACTCCCTCGGACCCTGCGTCCTGCACCATCCCAAGAAAGTGTGACACTGCATTTTCCTGTTGAGAGCACACCTGTTGCAGATTTGGTTTTTAAATAGAGTACAGTTTTTAAATTCAGAGCCACAAAACCACATTAGGCGCATATACAGAAACAGCGCCACGGGCCACCGAGCCGCTTTAGCGTCCAGGCAGACGCCATGCCTTCCGGTCTTCTAACGTCCACCCTCTCTCACTTTAGCCTGGACGATGATGTTCTTAAGCCTTTGTCCCCACTTGCCTTGCTGTGCTTTACACCCTAGGCCTGGTTCAGGCGGCTGCTGCGTCCCAGCCCTTTATGGAAATGGCGACATGACAATCGATGAGTGGGTATGCCCTGATTTCCTTGCTGGTCCTCTTTCAGCTGGACATGTGAGCTAATGTCCAATTTTCACTATGGCAGCGCCATCCTACATCCACCTGTCTGAGGACAGGGGTCACAGTCCCAGTCTCCGGCGGCCGCAGGACAGGCCCTGGTGGGTGCAGCGCCATGTCAGAAAGTCTTGTCTAGAAGAACAGCCCGGGCTCCAGCCTCAGACGCCGCTGCACAGCCGCCTCACAGGCTGGTTCGCTTTGCTCCCAGGGCGCCTTAACTCAGACGCCAGCATCTTCACTCTCACCTCTGGAGGTAGATCAAATGATCTAAGTCGATGGTTGTATAGTTAATAATGAATTTGGCTACAAATAACAGAAACTCCAATTTCAAGCGGCTTAAACAAATAATGGTTTGGTTTTTTCTTATGAAAATGTCAGCTCCAGGAGGCCCTGGACTGTGTTTGTCTTTGTACACTGCCCCTTCACTTCAGACACAACCTCCCCAGGGGGCAGGTGCTGGAGAAGAGGCGGGCGGCCCCTGGCTCTGGTCTGACAGTGCAGCAGCGCTGAGTCTCAGCCTCCCCTCAAATTTCCCACCTCATGGCAACCAGCAGCGGCCACTGCTCCGCACACCACATTCCCTTCTAAGGCAAGAGGAAGGGGGCACACTATTCAGCTACGCCCATCTCTCTTAACAGAAAAGACAGTGCTTTCCCAGAAACGTCTGCCAACATGTCAACAGCCACCGTGGTGTCCATGGCCACCCCTTGAATCAGAGCAGACTGGGAAAGTGAGCAGTTAGCTTGGCACAGCGCTGCCAGGAACAAAGTGGGAGAGAAAAAAAAAATGTTAGCAAGGCAGGAGGGCAAAAGAGAGTGGGGGGGCAGGTGCAGTTACGGGCAAGAGTGCGTTCAGGTGGAGTATCTTCTCTGAGCAGTGCCAGGAGACAGCTCAGTGGCACTAAGAACATTCCCAGTGCTGCACAATCGTCACCACTGTATCGCTCCATCACCCCAGAGACCCTGGACCCCTCGCAGTCCTTCCTCACCCCCCTCCCTGCTCCCAGCCCCCCGCAACCATAAATCTACCCAGTGTGTCTGTGGATTTGCCTATTCTGGGCATTTCGTATAAACGGAATGAGGGGAAAGTACAAGTTCTCTATCACTGACTTTGAATGTTTTACAGAACCTGTGCAGATGTCTTTTGAAAATAGAGATACAGATCAGAGCAGGGAAGTGGAAAGAAATACGAAATACAGGGCGGCGCCTGTGGCTCATCGAGTAGGGCACCGGTCCCATATACCGAAGGTGGCGGGTTCAAACCCAGCCTCAGCTGAACTGCAAAACAGAAAAATAGCCGGGCGTTGTGGCGGGCGCCTGTAGTCCCAGCTACTCAGGA
>CAUYRH010078371.1:0-51767 GCA_963574655.1 Perodicticus potto
ATCTCTCCCACTACCAGGAGCTTTGGTGTTTTCTGTATTCTTTTCTGTAAATCAATTCTGTCTTATCACGGACGGGTGGGGGGGGGGAAATAATGTAATGAAGAATAATAAAATACATGTATTTAAAAAAAAAAAAAGAAAGTATAAAATAATATCCAGATCTCTTATGATTGCGAGGACAAGGCAAACCTTCCTGCTTCAGTGGGAAAAATGAAGCTGTGAGGTTGGTGAAAGTAGTAAAGAATTATCTTCATCAATTCACAACAAACAGAAATAGATGTTCATTTCACCACATGCACTTTGATTCCAAGCAGAAAAGGAGGAAGCATAAACGATAAAATAAACAAGAGATTTCTTAAACTTGACCTTGTTCAAACAAACAAAAAGGGACAAAATTTAATTTGATAAACACTGATATTAGTGTTTATCAAAAAGGGGGACTTCCTATATTAGTAAATGTATGCTTTTTTTCTTTTTCTGAGAAAGTTGTACATTGTCACCCTTGGTAAAATGCCATTGGATCATAGCTTACTAAAATCTCAAACTCTTGGGCTCAAGTGACCCTCTTGCCTCAGCCTCCCAAACAGCTGGGACTATAGGCACCTGCCACAACACCTAGCTCTTTTTAGAGATGGGATCTCGCTCTTGCTCAGGCTGGTCTTGAACTCCTGAGCTCATGCAATCCACCTGCCTTGGCCTCCCAGAGTACTGGGATTACAGGTGTGAGCCACCACACCCAGCCTAAATGTATGCACTTTATTCTATTCTTTTTTTTTTTTTTTTTTTTTTTTTTGGTGGTTTTTGGCCAGGGCTGGGTTTGAACCCACCACCTCCGGCATATGGAGCCAGCGCCCTACTCCTTTGAGCCACAGGTGCCACCCAATGTATGCATTTTAAATAAATAAATGTTTAGAAATTTCCAGTGAATTGGGAACACATGTAAAGTAGAACTACCAGTTAAAGGTAGTTTGTGCTTAATTTCCTGTTAGCCTTTAAAGTCAATCTAGAACAATAAAATTCTAATTTAATGTGACTTGGAATTTTACATACTTAGAGAAAATAGAGAATAATTTTTAAAAGGTAGAACACTTCGAGTTTTTCATAAGAAACATATTAAATAAGGCTAATATCTCGACTGAATTAGATATTGGACACTAGTGCCTTTAGAACGTGGATGGCGTTTAATGAGGATTCAATTAAACTGCGCTCAATAAGCACACATATATTCCATGCATAGGAATATGTAGAATATGGAGGAATATTTGTGGAATATGTAGTCTTTTGTTCCTATTTCCTGATGCCTGCTACAATTATAGAAAAATTCAAGCATAATAGAATTATACAAAATGATGATGACTACTTATAACTATAATTAGCATTAGCAATGGGATAATTAGCAAATACAATACAAGAATGTTATCTAAATTTATTTTATTAATTTGATATACCTCTCTTTTCTATAAGATGTTGAGGAATTTATCATTATGACAGGAAATATTTATTATAGATATAGTGGGAGATATAAAATACCAAATAGAGTTATGTTTTGTTCTTCATTGTGAAATGCAAAAAATCAAGGAACTTGTAAAAGTCATGTGGTACATCAGAGGAAAAAATTGAGATTAAGAATGAAATCTCCTTTCAATTTGCCAATTTAGGTTACTTTTTCAAATTCACATGATGAATATAATTGAGACTCTGAAAGTAAAATAGTATTCTAATCAGAGACTGCTGTGAGTACGAATTTTCACTACAGTTTAAATGTACTCTGTTAAGTCTACTTTATTCCTTTAACACTTGAGCATATATTTATGGAATGTATTCACCAAAGATTTCTGGGGATCTACTGTGAGATCCCCCTCTACTGGATACTGAGAACAATGATTCAATGGAAAACGGCGGAAAATAAAGCTTGATAACAGATATAGATGGATAAAGATGGAGAAAGACAGAGAGAGACAGAGATAGCTATTTTCTAAAGCTCTAAAGAGTCAAATGGGAGTGTATCCTAATTATAAGGTGATATTGGTGAATTTAATAAAAAGAAAGACTGAGAGTAGAAATTTGAATCTGGATTAACATTTTGAACTTTGGTTATGGGGAACACCATAGTACCATTTATAATAACAGCAGGGTTAAGAAGAGATTTGCTTTAAGAAAATCTGATAAGGTGAATTTTTTTCTTACTCTATGCATATATTTCTTAATGTATATATTTTTCACTTTGTAATGCAATTAATTCTTTATGAGTCTGCATCCACCCCAAGTCTGTGAGATTTTAAAGTGCAAGTAGTCAATCACTTACCCTTCTAAGTTCCAAAATACAATTTGGTACCTGATACACACTAGACATTTCGTAAGCATTTGTCATATACATATAGGACAAAAGAGGTCTTCCGAGGCATAATGAACAGAAAACTAGACTTTAGAGCAGCGGTTCTCAACCTGTGGGTCAGGACCCCTTTGGGGGTCAAATGACCCTTTCACAGGGGTCACCTAAGACCATCCTGCATATCAGATATTTACATTACAATTCATAACAGTAGCAAAATTACAGTTATAAAGTAGCAATGAAAATTATTTTCTGGCTGGGGTCCCCACAACATGAGGAGCTGTATTAAAGGGTCGTGGCGTTAGGAAGGTTGAGAACCGCTGCTTTAGAGTCATTTTTACACAGAAGGAAATACTCCCCACTGCAAGTCTGCCTATTCCCTGGTAAACAGAAGTTCATTTGTGTTTTTTGAGGAATGAATGCATTTACAAACAAGTGAATAAGATAATTGGTTCACTGAAGAATTAAATATATTAAGAAGAGAAAATGGTTAAAGTCTGAACTTTGGAAAAGTATCATATAAAATAATAAGGGAGAGGAAGAAAATCAGTGACAGGCTTGGGAAGAAAATAGAGCGTCATAAACAATAATAACAAGTTTCAGTTTTGTGGCCAAAGCACTTTCAACTCATTTCCTTTTAACTCTGATGACAGTCCCCAGAATTAGGGAAAGAGGGTATCATCAGGCTTATTTTTGTTTCACTTGTTTTCTCATAGGTGAAGAAGCTGAGCCTCAGAAAGGTTAAGTGACTTGAAGAAGAGTATTTCAAATAAAGAAATGTTTAGTGTTGTCAGATGCAGAAAATAGAACAAGGACTAAAAAGATACTGAATTTGGCACCCACTTCATTACAGCCTACGCAGAGTGAGGCTGGAAGGCTGTAAAGGGAGGTAACGTTTTAAGAGAGAGGTTATATTAATCAACATATGTAAACATGCGTCACTTGGGTAATAATCATTATGTATCACACAGAAATTATAACACATAGGTATCGGAATGGAATAAGGTTTATAGCAGAAGAGCGAGCGATAACACGCATATCTTCTCTTCTTATCCAAATGTACAACTTACTTCCAGTAAACTGGTTTTCACCACACCTTAACTATGCGTGTGCACACCAAAGTTTTCTGACTTTGAGATTACTACTTTAAAATGTTAAATGTCATCTGGATAAGATCTTTTTGATGACCTTTAACAAATACTGCTTCCCCCACTCCTTTCATCGTTTCCATCCAAAAAACAATCCTGAAAACATCTGATGGGAGTGGAGGAGTGGATGCCACCCCGTACCCTAACTCCTCCAGTTCCTCCCTCACTTGGAAAGCCAATTTTTAATAATGTGAACATTGAAGAGTGCTCAGGAAAGCAGGCAAATCTTCTGAAAGATAATTTCTCAAGGTAATTTGGTATGCCAAATCAGAGATAAAAGATCGTAGTGAAGTACCATTTCTTCCCTCACTTTTCTCTAAATGAGTAAGGGTTAGTATATAAGTGAAACCCCGAAGAAATATGCATAGTAAATTCTGGAATAAAATGCATAGATAAATTTTGGAGTGAGCTTATGAAATAGATCTTCTCATCTACTTTGTATTTCAAGCACTAAAATTAAATCTCTTACTCTTTAAATATATATACGCAAATACACATATACATACACACTGGCTTGTGAAAATTGCAACTGAGATAACAAAAGCTGTTTTCTATGAACTTCTAAGTCACATCTACTTAGATTTGTTTAGGAAAAGATACATTTTTTCCTAATAGCATGAGTCCCAGTTGTAGAACATAAATTTAGATATGCAAGCTAATTTATTTTTTGATAGGTGAATCATCCACAGAATTGGCAGTTAAACACAATTCAACAATTAATTCAATTTTTGGTGAAGTACAGGGTAGTAAGAGCAGTGTGCTTTTTAAAGATAATAGAATGCAATTGACACATTGTTCTTTGTTCCTTCCTGAACCCAGTTCATTAATAAACAAGCCACAGCGTGGCTGTGCCGACATTTCACATAAACATCTAGATGAGAAGTGACAAAGTCAGGCCATCATCCAGCTATTTAAAAATATTTACCTTGATGACATTAAACATCTGGGTGTTTCTAAATATCAAGATGTTTGATGCCCTGCAAATAAAATATCCTGATAACTAGTTGAATTTTTTTACTTACATGTTTAATAAAAATGTACATTGCTATGCCTGTATCTCTTCCTGTCTCTTCAGATACAAAATGCAATTTTAGCATGGATATAGTAGCTAGTCATTAAGGAGAGTCATCGGGTTTAAATTTGTTGTTACGGTTATTCTTAATGAATCTCTGACCTAGAGAAATGTCTATTTTCCTTCAGCAGAAAAAGGAGTTAATTGTCATTTCAGCAGTATGAATTAAAAGATAAAAGAATTTGCAAAATGAAGGAACCTCGCTACTTAAGCTTTTACATACAAGGACCCATCAAAACACATGATGTGGGGAAAGATGACACAGTCCTTCTAATTGCCTGATTTCTTATTCACTTAAAACTAGATGAAATATTTGTTTCTCCCATTGTATACGGGGTATCCATAAAGTTCATGTGCAATTTAAAATGATGAGCAATTAAGAATTTAAAATTGCACATGAACTTTATGGACACCCTTATGTACAAGCATTTTCTTCTTCCTTGAACTATCCCTTTATGTCCCCCAGGAGTTCAAACTTTGTAATTCGATAATTTTGAGGTTTATAGTGCTGGTCTGACACGAGGATAGTTCTAAACATAAATTTTAGTTTGGGCTATTCATTAGATCTTAATCTGTCTGAATCACTGAAGACCGTGTGTTTCAACTTCTCTGCCACATTTTCTACTTCAGTCTCCATGAAGAAAAAGCCATTCTTATAGAGCACACAAGGCAGACCTTACTATACGCTTACAGATTCATGTTCCATTCTTGCCACTTGAAAAATAATTCTGTACAAGCATTAAATACCAGTTCTACGTCTTTCGAATCAGGATTGCTTGCCTTTTGAAATAGAAGAGGGAGATGAATGTTAAAGTGAAAAAAAAAAAAAGAAAGAAAAAGAAAAGAAAGAAACAATCCCCTGAAAGCTGAAAACTATTCTGGCACTAAAATAACAGACAGTTGCATAACCCATTTCAGCCCCCGGGTACCCTACCTGTGGGGTCACTCAGAACTGAGCCAAAGGCACTGATGACCACGTCAGCTTTCAGATGGACCATCTGATCTTCATCTTCATTCCATTGTCCAGTTTCATCTTGTTCTGTCCGAACGAATTGCATAGCAGCAATTCTCCCACCTTTTACTATAACCTTCCGTGGAGACAGGAAAGGCAAAAATTCACACTTTTCTTCCTTAGCAAGTTCCATCTAAAACAAAAATAGAGGAAAAAACCCTGAAAATGTTTCCTATTCCGTACAATATTAGATTTTTTTAATGCAATTACACATACATGCTAACTCTTAGGATGTGTAAGTCAGTATGAAGCTTTTTCCTTCATGGAAGTTGAGTTTCAGTGATCAGCTATTTACATTTTGTAAATCACCTCGGATTGGAGTTGTGATGTGGAAGTGGATAGATCACGGACAGCATCTTAGTTCTTAAGTTTTAGGTATTTCATGCCCTCCAGTGGGTGGTTTGTGAGGTTTCTAAGTCTAGTTGCTTATTCCTCTTATGCTTTCATTCCCGTAGATCCAACTCTCTTTTTAATCATGCCACATATTAAAATAAATACTTCTGTTTATTACTAGGCTGCATATATATAAGCTGGAAAAACGTCAATAAAGTGGGTGAGCCAATCTGTGCAAGTACATGATTAGAATGGTAGGTAACAGAAAAAAAGACCAGAGAAACTCTTCAGAACTAAGAAAGAAAATAACATTTATTCTTCCTTTTATACAAACATAGAAGGAAATACAATAAATGAAAATTTGAAGGAAGTGAAACAAGCCTGTTCCCCCTGACGAATTCCCAGTTTTTCCCCATCTCTTATATAACTCATTGTGCCATAGAACGGGGTACCCTGGGTTTTGTTTGTTTTCATATGTAGAGTGGAATGGCCATCTAGATGGAAAGTTAATATATATTTATTTGCTCATTTTCTCACTCTCTGTTCTGGGGAAATCCAGGCCTTTGTGACTGTAACCTGTAACTGTAACTAGTATGATGAGTGTTCTTTTTCTAAAACTGTGAAAGTGTCCTGAAGAGGTTAAGCAAGTCTAGCCTTACTTTTTCCTTTCCCCAGGAAAGCCAGGTATATTCTCAGTAGGACACCTGATGAATAGTTCCTACTGAGAAGATTATGGGTGTGAGATTTCAAACCAAGGGTTATCTGGGTTATGTCAAGATGGAAAAACTGAGACATACAATAATGCACTCAAGGTCATAATTGAGCCATGGCCCCGTGTTTCAGCAGTCTATCTATAAACACTGGCTCCTAGTTTGCCGTACCTCACAATCACCTGGAGGGCTTCTCACAACAGAACTGCATGGACTCACCCCCAGAGCTTCCAATTCTATAGGTCTGGGTGTGGCCTGAGGATGTGGGGTACCTGTAGCTCAGTGGTTAGGGTGCCAGCCACAGGCACTGGGGCTGGTGGGTTTGAACCCAGCCCGGGACTGCTAAACAACAACAACAATAATAACCACAACAAAAATAGCCAGGTGTTGCAGCAGGCGCCTGTATTTCCAGCTACTAGGGAGTTTGAGGCAAGAGAATCACTTGAGTTCAGAGTTTGAGGTTGCTGTGAACTACGAAACCACAGTACTCTACAGAGGGTGACAAAGCAAGACTCTGTCTCAGTAAGAAGTAATAATAAATAAGTAAGTAAATAAATAAATAAATAATTCCAAAGGTGGCACTACCTGGTAGTCTAGGGTGACACTTGGTTAATCACTATCTTACTAGACTATAGCTGATCAGCTGAGAATTTTGTTTCTCTTTCACTTCCAAAAATAATGATACTGCTCCCAGGGAGTAAAAGTTAATTCTTGGCAAAAAAAAAAAAAAAATTATTGATATCATAATGATTTATGCCCCCACAAAGGGCAACAGTATATAAAGAAATATACAGTACATCTGTACTCTTAAAGTTATGGGGGGTAATTAGGGAAAGAATTAAAAAAAAAGACTCCCCAAATGAATAAAAAGTTGGAAAATACTGGTCTATAACCTATATTAATATGAAGCTATTTATTCAGCCTATATCTCATTTGAAATATGTTTTAATTATTATCCATAAAGGCTTCAAAATGGAAACCACATATTTAACTATGACACAATATTTCCCTTTTTATTATAAAAATTAAAGACATTAGTAATATAAAAAATAATAGGTGAGATATTATGGGTGGTAAATATATAAAACTATAGATATAAAACTGTTAGCTGTTCAGAGAGGGAAATTAGAAGTGAGTGGAACTGAGTCAGGTTTGAAAGGTATTTCTGCTGCTTTTTTGGGATAGGTTCCTCACATGTAAAACAAATAGCATATAATTAATTGGTATGTGGTGTTATTTAAAACAACTCAGAAATACAAAATGCCTAAAGCAGAACTTAATATTATAAAAGGTAAAAATAAATGGTATTTCTTTATAATTGCAAGTCTCTGAATTCACGTTTTTCTCCCAATCATCCTTCAACTATTCAATACTACTTAACAATTTAATGGTGATTTTTTTTTCTTTCTATTGATTCAGTTTTTTGTTTTCTTTTTTTTTGAGACTGAGTCTCACTTTGTTAACCATGGTAGAGTGCCGTAGCTTCATAGATCACAGCAACCTCAAACTCTTGGACTTAAGCCATTCTCTTGTCTTAGCCCCCCCAAGTAGCTGGGACACTACAGGTGTCCCCCACAACGCCTGACTACTTTTAGAGACCAGGTCTCTCTTTGGCTCAGGTTGGTCTCAAACCTGTGAGCTCAGACAATCCACCTACCTCTGCCCCCCAAGTGCTGGGATTATGGGTATGAGCCACTGTGTCTGGCTTTTTTTTTTATTTTTATTTTTTCTTGAGACAGAGCCTCATTTTGTCACCCTGGGTAGAGTGCCATGGTGCCAAGGCTCACAGCAACCTCAAACTTGAGTGATCCTCTTGCCTTGCAAGTAGTTAGGATTACAGGAGCCCAACATAATACCTATAATGCCCAGCTGAAGTTTTTTTTTTTTTTTTTTTAGAGACAGGTCTCACTCTTGCTCAGACAGGTCTCACTCTTGCTCAGGCTGGTCTCCTGAGATCAGGGATCCACCTGCCCTGGCCTCCCAGAGTGCACTAGGATTACAGGTGTGAGCTACTATGCCCACCCTGAAAGAATTTAAAGAAAAAGGTGATTTAAAGAAAAAGATGGGTCAATAACAAAGGTTAAAAAAAGGAAGGCCAGAGATATACATCTTAGACTCTTCCTTAACTTCTTACAAAATAAAAATGTCTGATTTCTGTAAAGTGAAGTATTCTTTGAGTAACTGACACTACAGAATAAATATGGTTCCAGCACGTAAGATATGTTTTCTGTATCACTTTTGTCACATTTGTGTAATGTAGCACCTTATAACTCATCAATATAAACCAGCTTATTGTGTTTCAAAAATGTGAAGTGATGCTAAATGTTAAAGATAATGCCACACTCGATTGAATAATGGCTCCAAATGCTTATGGTTTGGATAAATCCAGACACAGTGTATATGTCTAACAGTACCATTTTCTGTGGAGGGCAGAAATAAAACTCTGCTGTGAAGCTGTGGGAACCGCACTGCGTGAACTGGTGGTGGGTCTCACAGACCAACTTAGGAGCTGTTGGATCCCACTCTACCTTCCTTGCTTATTAATACTTAGATAATATTGCTCATTACATGTAAAAAATCTCTTATGCAGTTTGGCAAATTTGGCATTAAATCTGGAAACAAAAATTGCACACTACTAACAAAAAAATTACACAAATTTAAAATGAAGATTATCAATGATATAATCCCTGAGCATGTTTTAATACCATTCTTGCCATAGCTTTGCTTTGTAAGGAAGTAAATACCATGTATAGTTATGAACATAAATTGAATTTAATATATGCACAGTTCACATCATGAGTTTTGATGTGTACCAAGTTTGACAACATGTCTTCAAATATTTAGCATTCCTGCCAGCTATCTGACATTGCACAGAACTCAGGCAGTGTGAACACTGGCCCCCACCCCCACAGAGATTATTCAGCATTTTTGCTTTTGAAACTTTAGAGATCTTCTTTACTCTCTAATACATGTAGGATTAGACTTTTGGGCAGAAGGTGTAGATCATACGACCTACCACGTTCGGCTATTTCCCTATTAAAAAGCCAGATTTCCCATTTTACATAAGAGAGGAAAAATGTTTAATAGAAAAATAGGAAAATCATTTGAATATATATTTTGTTTTGAAAAGTATTAATGTTATATTGGGTGGGAAAGAGAAACTGAGTTATCTTGGGAAAGACAGAAATAGTAGGACAATGAAAATATAGGGTAGGTGAATGTAATAAATGTTGATAATTTTATGCTGACTCTGGCATCCATTTTTAAAAATGTTGGATTTTCTCATATCAGGACCAGGACTTGGTTACTCTTGACACAATTTCCAGTTCTACCTCCCATTCTCCCATTTCCTTAATGTGGTTAGTCCAGATATTTCCTTTATACACCTGCTCCCTGATAACCACTTCCTTATGGCACAGCTGGATGTGACCTGCTTGTTTGGCCCCAATGACCCTCACACCCTACACGGACTGTGCATATACACCACAGTGACCACCTGTCTGTCACAGCATGACCTCTTAGAACTTGTCCCTGCTTTCTTTAAACCCACCAATTAAAAATCCCCATAGGAACCCTGTTTAGATAATGACCTGAGCCTAATAAAGGCATTGCTCCATGGGTTCCTTTTCTTTCTCTCTCCTTCTCTCTCCTTCTCTCTTTCTCTGTGTCTCTCCCCGCCTTCCCCCATGTACTTCCTGACTTCTATGTGGGTAGCCCCTGAAAGTGCCGCGCACCTGCCCCAAGGAACTATAAGTAATATAATCTTTACTTCCATCTTGAATCTGTCGTAGTCACTGAAGAGGTGCTCCCTATCTTAAAGATCCTAAATTAAAACAGCAATGTTATGTCAAGTGAAATGTCCTTGCAATTATTTGTGGGCAATAAAGGGGGTTACTCTATTTTGTAAATCTAACAAGAAAAATAAAATAAATATTTAAAACCGCATTTGAGACATCTTCCCACAGAAAATATGTTATGGGACCTATTTACTAGATATTACATACAAAGGACTGATCTTCAACCAATGTTGTCTCCCTAATGTGGTGCAAACAGCAAACATCACCCTGGGCATCATTATGATTTTATAGATTTAGCACACAAACAGGCACACTGCTGCTTGCTGGCCTCACAAAAACTCTGTGCAAAGAAGCATTATTTTTGCACTATGGGAGAGAAACTGAGGCTCAGAGGAACCAAACATACAGTAAGGGATCGCAGAGCTCTGCTCTTTGAATAGCAATTACAATATTTGGAAGAATAAGACTCCATCGTTCCAGCTGTTAGTTACTGAACCTCAAACAGGATAAAATGGAAGAAGACAGGAGATAGTCAAAGAGTTGGATAGAAAAAGGTGATCCTGTGGGAAGAGGAAATTTGAGTTTCCCAGGCTAAGCACTGTGAGAAGTAATATAAAGCCATGAAATACGGAGACCCAATGATGGGCATTTGAACCCAATATTGTGAATGGGTTAATGGAGACACTGGGAATCCAGAGACAGGATAAATTTAGAACAGAGTAAGGGCTACTTCATAAAGTGGATAACAAAGACAGAACATATCATCTCAAGATAGAAACGTGGAAATCTAAATTACAATTTAAGTAAGTTTATTTGTTAATTAGTAAACTCTTTCACGATACTCGTTAAGTATGGGAAAAAATCTTATCATTTTATCCCCAATGTCCAAGAGTGACTTTTGAAAATTAACAATTGATAAGTACACACACATCAACAGACAGATGTCCAGGAAATCGGAATATATTTTGGCCACTATACCATATGGAGAGGCACCATGATGGGTGTGTCTATCAAAGTGAATGACACACAATAGACCTTGAATAAAATTTTGTTTACTGGGAGGAATGACAAATTAATATGAAAACTTGGAGAACATTCAAGTTAAGGAAGGGACAACCAACTTTTAGTATATTGAGTGAAAATCTACTAGATGCTCATCCCAATACAAATAAACAGGGCATGTAGAAGAAGTCTTACCTGACCAGATCACCCTATGTTATGATATTCCTCCTAAGTCATCAGTTACACTGTCATTAGAAAACAATGGAGGAGAGTGATCAGTGGTCAAACCACGTGCAATGGGTCTTAATGTTTTATAGTTCCAAGTACCCAGCCTTCCATGCTAAGGAGTTCACAGATATCAGTGATAGCGCCTTTTAATATTTAGTGTTTGTTAATGATTATTAATCAGTAACTCTGTGAGTCTGGACTATGAATACTTCTGGACTATGAACACTTCTGTTCATGGCACACATACATATTCACCTTCTTGATGGAGCCTGTTTTCATGAAAGACAACTGGTGTATCAAGAAAACATGCAAATCTCTCTACTCCTTATCTCTTTTCATTATCTTGTCCTTCTGACCCAGCAGCAGCTATAAGGTTCCATTTATTCAGCCCAATAAAGCAGACTGTCACCTCTTTTCACACAGTGTGAGGAAAGTGGAAACATTTTTTTTCTTAACTTTGATTTTCGCCCCCATGTTCAGGAAAGATATGTAGTTGATGCTGAGTGAAATAAAAATAGCATGCTATATCATGCAATAATGATCATCATTTTAATGATTAACTTTGTGTAATGTGATGATTTGGTCTGATTAATATTACAGGTATCATACTGTAGAAATTATGAAACAACTTAATTTACTATAATTAAAGGCATGATGTCAACTCATTTATAGATTGCATATAGGCAAAGTAAGAATAGGTTATAAACTATAATGAGCAGAACTCAAAACTAGCATATATTAAATTCTGGATTAACTTCTAATATGCCAAACTTTGAGAAGCAAAGTGAAAAAAACAATGTTCTTTTCAAAGATTATCCTCTAATAGCAAGGCATTCAACAATTTATTAATTCTATATGAACACAAGACATCAAAAATATTGGAACCCCAATTGTTTGATAGTCTTCCTTGGAATTTAGAAGAACCCCTTGCCCTTGATACCAAATCATCTTCAATATCTGATTTACCCGCCCATCTGGGTGATGTATGATCACCTTGACCTGTTTTCAACAAGAATCTCGTTAGTCCAATCTTATTCACTGGCTCCCACTCTACTTGTTGTCTATTAATTCCTACTTGCCCATACTGAACTCTCATCTGGGAAATATGAAAGGGGATGAGGTATGGAGGACAGAGATTTCTTGCTAAACTGATTTAGCAGGATTCTTGCAACACTGAATTTTACAGAGAAGCACACAGATATAGGCTAAGGAGAAGATTCAGAAGCCTAAGTTTGGTCAAGCAAAGAATCTTTGTCATGTGCAAACACAGAGTACTGTAATGGCACCGAAAAGGGCATTTTTAACAGAAGGAGTGGAGGTCAGAAAAGAGAAGCATGAAAAAGGTACAATAGGCTAATCCTGAAGGATAAGTAGGAATTAGTTGCTAAGAAGGAATTAGTTACGAGAAAGTTTGGATGTGGAATCCATCCCTTCCCGTTGGAGAACAAGAGTATGTATGGAAGGGTAAAGGAGTTTATCTCAAGAAGAAAAGATGAGAAATAACTTGGCTAAATTTTGTAAATGCACTACTGGGAAACAAACTATTGGCATTTGTAAATGGGAGAGTCCGTACCTATGGAATATTTTTTTGGAAGGGTATATTTATTAGTTTAGAATTGCTATGGTAAACAAGCCTGGAAAGTATAAATTTAAGGAGCATGTATCTCTGTGAAGAGTCATATAGGCTACGTAAATTAGAGATGAACTGAAACACCTTCCTTTCAGATAAGTGGAGCAACTTACCTAATAGACTACATGTCAGTCTGGGTTGTAGGAAATCCTAATGCACAAGATGGGAGCTGGAGAACTGTGTTGGTTGGCCTTGACTTCCTGTTCACCTGACACCTTGTATTTGCCTATATCCTTCAATATTAATTGAGCTTGATATAAAGTGATATTTCTAATTCATGGCAGTTTGATTTCGAAATCCAATTTTTTTGGTTAGTTCATCAAGGAGATGAAAGAGGATAAAGGAAAAAGCAGTAAATTCTTTCAGTTCACACTTGATCTCATATTCCTTAATTCACTAAATAGTTTTAAAAACATTTTGTAATTTTTGATTTAAACAGATGCACGGTGAGAGGTGAAATGTGGAAGAGGTTTGATTTGATATGCTACATACCCTCTGCACTATATCAGCTAAATTCTGCACTTATTCTTTTAATTGAACTGAAATGTTTTCTAAAACCACAAGTTGGGGCTCCTTCTTTTAGTATCTGCTGCGGTGTTATGGGCTTCCTTCATGGCCTATTTTGACTTTAAGCATTTTATCATAAAACTGAAGACTCTGAACACAAAGAAATATTTCTCCAAATGAGAGCTGTACTCCACAGTGGATGAATATAGCTGTCTCTTAATCTGCTAATCCCCTGGATTCAAATAACTTTTTATTAATTTTCACTTTTTACATATTGTTCAGTAACATTTTTTAATTTAGTTTTCAACTATCTTTTAAGAGACTGAAGACCAAAGATAATTAAAATTTTCAATCTACTTTCAATGTTAGGTTGGTAAAACCTAAAATTAATGGTAAGTAAGAAAAGTTTTTATAGTTAAATTAAAAATAATTGTTGATTTAACATGTAGTAGAAATGATTTTGAGATATATATATATATAATTATATATTTTGTGTATTTCATATTCATTTAAAGGTAAGGAAAAGTCTTCCCACAAAGTTTTAAATGCCCTTACCATATAGGTTTATTCGGCATGCCTCATTGATTTGCTACCTTGAAACAAGGACTATTTTGTACTTTGAATCAGATACCAAGTTGAATGAGCCAATCCATTAAAGGAGCTTACATTTTAATTTTTGGGATAAGTGGGAAGTAATAACTACCTTATGTGAAGAATGCTACAATAGCAGGAAGTAAGATGGGTTATAAAACCCACAGGGGAGAAAAGTTAATATATGGGGGGGGACTAAGAAAGTCTTCAAAGAGACGATTGCATTTGAAGCCCACCTTGAAGAATGAGTTCACCTTTAAAAAAGAAAACAATATCACTTAAAAAATACTGACAATTCTTTGTTTTTATATGATTCATGTTTATATTTTTATTTCCATAGAATATATGCTGACTAAGAAGTGTATATTATACAAATTGCTTTTTAATATTTTCATTGTATAGAACTAGAAAAGAAGACATTGGAAAGCTGAATATTATTGAAGGGAGAGGAGCTTCTAACTTTCAAGCAAAAGTTAATGGATCAGGGCATGATGATCTCACCCTACTTCAAACTACCACCAGAGAGGCAGTGATCAAAATAAAGTTCAATCTCTCTGTGATTTCTCACCAAAGCAAGGACTACCAAGAGCATTTCAATGCAGCCTTCACATTCGCAGGCAGATTGTGCCTCCTCTCTTTCTAAAGAGCCGAGATGGAAGTACAGGGCTTAATCCATGCCCACCCCAAAAGGATGACAATGTGTAGGTTGTGTGAGGACACTGTAAAGGTCAGCAAACTGACAAAGTAGCACAGGCTGACAGTAAGAAATACGTTATCTACACTGAATGAGTGCAAGGGGAAAAGGCTAGCCAATAGCACGACTGTCCATGTGGGAATTCTCCACAGGTGATTATAACTAGGCTAAAACTGGAAGAGAAGACAAAAAAAATACTTAAATGGAAAGCCAAGTCTCTCCAAATGGAAAGGAAAAAGTCAAATGCAAGGCAGAGACCATTGAGAAGATGCAGGAATATAGTAATCTTAAATACAACTGTCATTAACAACGGCTAATGTTTTTAAAAAATAGAGTAATAATTTATAGTTATTTAATAAGGCTTGCGTGTGATGTGCAAGTTGAAAATGTTCACTTTTAATGAATCTGTATGTATCTGTGTACGTATATTCATAGACGCATGTATAAAGTTACGTTTATAACGTACATTAAAGAAGATTGGTAAAGCTTTCAAAAGAGTATATAGTTTTCTTCTTTGCAGATGTTACTAGTCATCATAATGGAACGACCTCCTTCAGAATTTTGAAAATAACTAAGCTTTTAAAATATATAATCTTGGGCAGCACCTGTGGCTCAAAGGGATAGGGCGCCGGCCTATATGCTAGAGGTGGTGGGTTCAAAGCCCTGGCCAAAAACTGCAAAAAAAAAAAAAAAAAAAAAAAAATATATATATATATATATATATATATATATAATCTTGAAGGGGTACAAGTGTTGGTTAGCTCCTGTTGAATCTGCAGTCTGTTCATTTTCCACTCGCCATCTGAATTATCACATGCAGTGTAGAATTCTGACAACTTCCCCTGTCAGTTTCTTTGATAGTCATTTCTTGAATATAGGAGATTCTATCTCACCGAATGACTGGGGATACGTTAATTGCAACTGCTCCAAGTGTAATATTTATAGATATTGCTAAATTTTCAGTACAGAGTTGACATTCCATACAGAAAAAGAGCCTTCCTGTCCAGATTACACATCATTCACATATCTTTCTCTGAATATTAAAACTATATAATTTGGGAAATGGTAAAAAAAAAATCTTATGAAGCACATAGTTGCAATACTAATTTTATAGATGGGCATACTCAGACCATAATATGTAACCTTGAACCAAGTGCTCCAACTTTAAGTGTTTTTTTTTTTTTTTTTAATATTCTATTCCACTCTTACGTATTACACTGCATTTTCACAACTGCCAAAAAGATAAACACATACAGATCCTTGGGATGTCATTCTCCTGTCATCATAAAGTATTAAAGATATACTTAATATCTTAGTACCAAGAGAGACTCTAACTACCATTAATTAGTTTTTTGTGCCTGGGGGCAAATGTGTGCGTTTACTTATTTTTTTGTTTTCAGTTTCTTCAGATCATGCTAACATGTCTCCAATTACTTTCCATGAAGAACACCAACTCAAATTATGTGCAGGTGCCAAAAAGCTCCTGCAAGCATCACCCTTACTAAGTCAAATCCACTTTGTCAGCTTATAAAGATTATTTTCTAAAAATAGTCCCCAGTGCACATCTCTTGTAATTATATAAAAACTAGAGAGTATCAGTTACTCTGGAAATACGCTTGTTTAGCTGCAACATATAGATGATAGAGCTATCTATAGATGCAAATGTAAGATGACCATTTGATATTGAAATGTCTGTATGAGGCCGAGGGGTCATGCCACATGAATGATCTGTTACAGGGTATGCTATGTGATACCAGAAAGATTCGATTAAAAGGCATATTCTTTTCCCAAAAGATATATTATTTCAGAGTTATAGTAACTGATGGAAAAAAATTTTGACTAACAGACCAGGTGATATGATATTGTTGTTTTTCTTATTAAAATAATAAAGTTGCATTAATTATCCAAACAGTTGACTCTCTGAAGAGCTAAAATATGTGGAAACAGGAACATCAAAGTTAAATCTTGACAAATAGGAGTAAGCCAAAGTCCACCTGGGAGTAGCATAGAGACCTCACATACAAGCCCCACATAGAGACCCCACATAGACACCCCACATACAGACCCCACATAGGAACCCTACACAGAGACCCCACATACAGACCCCACGAAAACACAGCAGAATGAAAGATCTCTCATTTGGGGGGGCTATTGGGAAACTGAATAGATGAACAATAGATGCTTAAAATATTATTTGTGTGTGGGATTGTGTTCTTAAAATAATTCTGCAACAATACTCTTCTCAGCAATAATTAATAAGAACTACAAAGTCCTTCCCCAACCATATCCTTTAAATTTATCAACTCAAGCAGGTCTGTTGAGCCCTGACCTTCAGGCCTCCTTTTAGGGATTCCCCGAAGCATTCTTGCAATTGTATCTGATCTGTCAACAGCTTTTAATACCAGCATTTGGGAGGATTCTGTTATCCTGTGAAATTTAATTTCACCTATTTAAGCCTGCAGAAAGTACTGGAGGGAATTATTAACAGATTTTCCCTCATATTCTTAGAGGATAGTGCTGAGTGATTGGCTGGTTTCCCTAAGGACACATGGCTGAGAAGCGCTGGTTGGTCCTTAGATCCCATTCAGCGCATGTGTGAGGCCACCAGGGAGTGGGAAAGGTATACGGAATCGGAATTACATCAATGTCCTATAGCATCTGTATCCTTTAGCTTAATGCTTTCTAAACTAAGACGGCGAGTGCCTCCAACCGGCAACTGCTAGGGCTCTAATTAGACAGCTAGAAACTATGTCGATGAGATACTACAGCAGCCTTGGCATCACCTGGGAATGTGTTAAAAATGCACATTTGCAGGCCCACTACACACTTAGTGAACCAGAAATTTTAGGGATAGGGTCTAGAAATCTGTATTTAACAAGCCCTCCAGGTGATTTAAAACACACTGAAGTTTGAAAACCTCTGTATTAAAGAAACTGGGTGCATTTGTCGCTGCAGAATCTATTGGATGGCGGCTCCTGGTTTTGTAGAGTAAAACATTTTGAAACCCAATCATATTCCTCTTGGTTACTGACCATATACTATATCTGCTTTCAGACAATCCCATATTAAACGTAACTGGCCTTGATCATAATTCATCTTTGTTACTAAACGATGAGAATATCTTTTTCCATATTTTTCTCACTCAAAAAAAAAAAATGAGAACTAGGCTCGGTTCAGTGGTTAGGGCACCGGCCACATACACTGAGATACGTGAATTCGAACCTGGCCCAAGCCTGCTAAACAACAATGACAACTGCAACAAAAAAATAGCCAGGTGTTGTGGTGGCCACCTGTAGTCCCAGCTACATGAGAGTTCTGAGCAAAAGGATCGCTTAAGCCCAAGAGTTTGAGGTTGCTGTGAGCTGTGATGCTACCGCACTCTACGGAGGGTGATATAGTGAGACTCTGTCTCAAAAAAAACAAAAGAACAAAAAAATGAGAACCAGACTGCACCATTAGATACAAACATTTTGCTAATATGCTTAATAGTAAGGCATTTTATTATTAGATAAATCAGGGTATTTGCAAATTCCTTCCAAAAGTCCAAGACCATTAAACAATAAACCTAACAGAGAAAAACTCTAAATGACCCTTGTTCCTCAATCTTCACTGACTTCAAAGAAACCAAGTGTGGCTGAAGTACTATGTTAAACTATTTTACCTTGTACATGAACTTGGTGTCCACCCTGTGTCTGTGTGCTGGTGGTAGACAGCATA
The DNA here is from genome assembly GCA_963574655.1 of Perodicticus potto. NCBI lineage: Eukaryota > Metazoa > Chordata > Mammalia > Primates > Lorisidae > Perodicticus > Perodicticus potto. The sequence continues at coordinate 18,774 of CAUYRH010078371.1, forward strand.
GGAGAAAGAGGAGGAACACTAAAGAATCAGGTCTGACACTAAATTCTGATGGTAGCTAAAACTGCAGCCTAGAGCAGGATCTCTCAAAATCCAAGTCTTGAAGTAGAAATGTGATATTGGACTTACACTCTCCTGACTTTCCAGTTCCTAAAATTTCGGCACCTCTTTTGATGTAACAACACCAAATATCTGTCAATGATGGTTTTATGATTAACACTGGCTCCTCTAAACATGCTGGAAGTCTCCATCCTGAAAAAGTGTAAGCCCTGGCCCATGACCAGATTCAGAAATCTTGGCCCGTTCTGATAAATATGATACTTTTTATTCATTCTCTCATGTTAAGGAATTTTACCTAAACTATACAGTGACCCTCAAAGTGAGCGATTGGCTGGTTTAATATATTTCTCAATCTTGGAAGGTATTAACTCCTTTTATGCTAGATGCTCTGGGTGTTGATTCCCTCCAGAAAACATTCATTCCACAGTCTTTTGCTAAATACTTTATATGTGGCATCCAATGTCTAGGCAGGGGAAAGATAAAAGTAATAAGAGATGATCATGGACTCTGCTCTCATGGAGCTCAACTCAAGTTGTTTTTAAGATCACACACACAAAAATTTTTTTTGTGAGTTATTATTAAACACTCAAATATTTGTTCTTAGTTTTAATTGAGCCTAGATCCATTTGAGTTTTACTTAGCCGTACTGGAGGCAGGTGACCTGTTATCCCAAGGACCTGTTTACTTCTTCTCAATGCTTTGGAAATGAGAGTTCTGCCCACAGAGCTCTGGTATTTTCCTGAACAATGACTTGACTCTGAGCCTTCCCTTCCTGTAATGCTATTACATTGATCTACTCTTCTACGTAGCCCCTGACTGACTTCTCTGCTACTCACTCTTCTTCCCTATTGTCAATTCTCAGGAGAAGAATCATTTTAAATTTAAATCAGAATTTGGTACTTCTCTGCTCAAAACAGTCCAACAGTTCCTTTCACTGAAAGTAAAAGATAAAGGCCTTATGAGAGTTTCTAAGCCCTCACCCAATTGGCCACACACTGCCCTTGCTTATTCTGTTGTAACTACACTGATTTTTCTCCTTAATCCCAGAAGTTTGAGAGACTTCTTTAGTCAAGGTGGCCAGGAATATTTTTTTCCCTGAATGCCAATTTTATCAATTTCTTTATCTTCTATGTTAAAAAGAAATGCCTCATCAACATCTCTAGAGAAATGCAAATCAAAACCACAATGAGATATCATCTAACTATGATGAGATTGGCTCATGTTAAGAAGTCCTAAAAGAATAGATTTCTCTCTGACCGGATGCAGAAAGAAAGGGACTCTGATATACTGTTGGTGGGACTGCACACTAGTACAACCTCTATGGAAAACTGTAGAGACATATCTCAAAGAACTTAGAGTAGACCTGCCATTTGATCCAGCAACCCCACTTTTGGGTATAACCTCAAGGAAAAAAAGTCATTCTATACACAGGATACTTACACTTGAATGTTTACAGCCTCACAATTCCAAATACAAAGACATGGAAATAACCCAAATGCCCACCAATAAGTGAATGGATGAATAAAATGTGACATGTACATATTCCGAAGTATTATTCTAACATAAAAATAAAGGTAGTACCGTTATGGACAACCTGGAGGGAGCTGAAAGCCATTCTTCTAAGTGAAACATCACAAGAAGAGAGAACCAAACACATGTACTCAATACTAAATTGGAACTAATTGAACAACACTTAAGTGCACATACAGAAGTAATCTCAATGAAAATCAATCTGGGGCAGAGGAGGGTGGAAGGAATGGGAAAATTCATACTTATTGAGTGCAGGGGGTGAAGGGCACACTTACATGGATAACTTTGACTCAATCTACACAAAAGCAATGTATGGAAATAAAATGTGTACCTGCAACATTCTGAAATTTAAAAATCCCTCCCCCCTTGCAAAATCACCTCATTGGAGAGACCTTCCAGAGCCATCCCACTGAAATGTTTAAAATCCTGCCTTCTCTTCCATCACACTTGGACCCCTCATACACTCCTCAGACTCCTATATTAATTTTTCACTATAGTTCTAGCTATCTTTCATATACTATTCATGTGACTATTTATTTAGTTATTGAGTGGCTTCTTAAACGAAGTGCAAACTCACAGAGGGCACATGAGTCTATCTGATTTGTTTACACACTTACCCAAATTGCCTGGCACAATGGCTGGTATATAACAGGTGCTCAAGAAATATAGCCTGAGTGTTCCTACCTCTACCCTCTTAAGTAATGATCTAGTCCCAGTGGTTTTGTGCATTGCACTTGGGACACCAGAAGTGGTTACTGTCCATTTACAGTCACCCCTGCAACTGAAAGATGACTGTGATATAATGCAGGAAGTAAACTGATACTGTCTCTTAAGGTCATTTCCCCATTCCAACCCCCACGGAGTAGAATTTTGTAATGAAAACTTCTCTGACATTGGAATAAGAATAAGATGTCAAATACTTAGTTCAAAACATATTTCTCAAGGACTTGTGAGATCTTGTGCTGTATCACCAAGGATATAAAGATAAATTAAATTGTCTTTTTTTCTTCCTTTTTTTTAACTTTTGCAAGTCGTTTAATTCCATTATGGCTGTTTTCTTTTTATTTGCAAAATGATATGATTGCACTAATTCATGCCTAATTCTGCACTCCAGCAGAAAAACTCTTAGGATTACAAGACCACCTTGGATTTTAGCAAAAAGTCTAAAATGGTAGACTGGATGGAGAAAAAGCCCATAGAAGAAAGGTAACATTTGTAATGCAGCCATGAACCAGAGTGACTCCGATATTTTAGTGAGATTCATTTGTAATGTGGTTAATCTACATGTGACAAATTGCGTATTGTTGTCAGTTATAATTCTTGCCTAGAATAGAGAGTCCAAACATGTTCAGGCATTCTAAAGCAAGTAAAATTCATAATACTGATTCGAATAAAATGAGTAATTTATCTTTCTATGAAAACATTCCATTCTCCTCGGAATGAATATCCTTTATAAGGCACTATCTTTCTCTAATAGTATTAAAAGTTGAGACGTCTGCAGTACACATAACTACAGACTTCCAATGTCTCACTCGAGAGTAGTTACCAGCCGCCTGTGAGAATGAAATGATTTCAGATCTGTTAGTTTTAGCAAGTTAACTAACTGTTAATTCTAAATAGTGCTTACATTAGTGGTCTTTTAAAAAATACACGGCAAATCTATTCTATTTGCTTCACAGAAGAATGAATTGACTATCTCTGTCACAAAGGCATATAGCTTTGAAAGCAGCTTATAAACTTGGTTTATGGAAAACTCCAAATGTCTGTAATTAGTGCATTCTTCTAATATCCATGCATTTTGTGAAGAGTATCTATTGTTCAGGATATGGTGGACTTAGTACACTCTTCATTACTGGTTCAAAAGAATACATTTCAAAGTTCCTAACACTGACAGGAAGCACTTGTGCATTGGCAAAGGCAAGGATCTCATTTTACCCAAATCAGTATTATAAATTTTCTCTCTTACTTGAAATGACTGAATTAGGGGAAAAAATAATAAAACAATTAGATGCAGGCCAGAAATTTTAAAATTTGCATTTGACAATTTCACGAACATTCTAATGGTTTCAACATTAACACTTTCATCTCCTAAAATCTGTCCGATTGCAACTCCCTATTTTCTGATGGTTCCATTTTACCTCCTCGGGGACAGCTCTTATATTAACAAAGCCTTTTCTGAAGACGATGAACACGCGCCGGGCTCCACAACGTAAGGCGGACGTCGCGCAGTCAAAGGCAGTGTCTCCAGCTCCAAGTACAATCACGGTGCCCCGTATGGATGGCAATGGAGAGTGACAGGCACACATTCCTGAATGATGAAAGGAAAACCCCATTTTCAAGTAGAGAAACCATTTCTGCATGACAGCTCAAAAGATACTTGTACTCAAAGCAGTGTAAAATTGCATCTTGCAGTTCTCCAGGATGAAGTGTCACTATCAAATTATTCTGCTTCATTGAAAGACAGTTTTATTCCCATTTTAAAAATATGCTCATATATGTAATTTCATAGTCAGTACCTTTAGCTTCTTTTTTCCTTCTAGAAGGATCGCTACAACATATTTTGATGCATTTGGGTCACAACAAACTGGAATCAGTAAATTAAAACTCTCTTTGTCAGTCATGATATACATTTTGAACTTAGCACAATTACATTTCTACTCTTTAGAAGAAAAGTGATTCTTAAGATCTGTGTTAATAATTTGCAGCATTTCATCAAAATAATGTATATGTTTATATATTACCTTATATAATTCCTACCATATACCTCTGCTATAGATTACATTTTATAAACTATGACTATTAATATGCTGAATACATGCATATTATGCACTTTATGTAACTGAAGAATTTCTGAAAACTATCTTCTTAAAATACTTAATATAAAACTTTCTTCTTTTTACTACTTTTCTCTGGTTTTGTTTGTAAAACTGGTCAGTATAAAAAATACTACTTTCTAAGTATCCATTTCTCAAGGACATTTATGTTAAGACTTGGAATCCTTAAAAAGATCTTTATAACACACCTGAAATACAGGTGTTCTCTGTGTGTTAGAGAGCATTGTATTATCAGATTAAAAAATGCTGATAAGATATTCTACTGTAATTTTTGGAACAGCACCAAGAATATAATGGATCTATAATCTCCATAAGTGTAATCATGGTGCACGGAAGACTTTGTATTTGGCATTATACAATCAGCACCCTGCCATTTTAAAATCTGATGAGTGAGTGCACTATGACCTTCCTTAGAATGGGCTGTAGCCACCACGTCCTCCTGGGGAAAAACATAGACAGGGCATGCATTTTTCACTTTAAACATCTACAAAGTAAATTAATGTGGAAAGTTTCTTAACTTTAAAATTTGGGGAAAGAAAGTAAAGTTCTTATCATTTCTACATGCAATTGGATGTAAAAGTAGCTGTAGCTCAGATCTCTTTAAATATATTTCAAGTTCAATTATCTGGATTTGAAGAAAATATTACAACTTCTTCAGCCCTATAACAATGACCCCTGTCAAGCTAAAGTATGGGCCAGTATTCACTTCGGGGTGTTCTTTTTGGTATATAAAGTAATAGGGTATCTATCAAAGTCTTTTACTTTAACTTCATACATTACTGCTCAAGAAAAGATTCAATCTCTCTGTCTGTGTGGGCACAAATCATGTAAGATATGTGGTGATTCTTCCTGTTTTAGAAGAGTTCTCAGGCTGAGAGTCCTGCCATTTCTTTTACAAACATCTTCCAATGGTTATTAAGGACTCCCGTACTTTGAAGCAATTTTTCATGATGTAGTTTAGACTTATCTATAAAAATCCTTATGATGATGCTTTATTGGAAAAATAGACAAATAGATTATTTTGACAAATTATTACATTAGGCTTTTTTTGTGCTTTACGTTGGTTTTATTTAAGGATTGATTTGAGATCTGAACAATGTCCCACTGACCTTGAATTTCATATAAATTTATAATACATAAAACAACAAAAAATCATTAAGAATAGAAGATAATATTTAATACCTGCTTTACTGCCTTTGGCTACAAGTGGCAAAAAGTCCTTAGATGTATAAAAACCTTGGTCCTGCGTCAGGCCTTGAAAGATGTGGTCTTTATTGGGTTCCGGCAAACCTAATTAACAGAATTTATAAAATGCTGTTAGCAGAGGAGGTTCTTTTCCTACCGGATGTTAAAAAAAAAAGGAGAAAACTGTGAGCTTTGAAATAATGTGGTTTTTTAAAAATCTGTAAGCATATTAATATAAAAATGTATGTAACACAATCTAATAATTTTCACACATAACTTAGTACCCATAAGAAATTATACATTAGTATACACATACAAATAAAGAAACATATCATGTAAATACAAGCATACATACATACAGTGTAATGGGAAAATCAGATATTATTTCTTAATGTCAAAAATAAAAATAAGTTTCAGCTATAGTCAAGTGCTAACGATAAAAAACCCAAAACTAGGATGGCGCCTGTGGCTCGGTGGGTAGGGCGCTGACCCCATATACGGAGGGTGGCGGGTTCAAACCCGACCCCAGCCAAACTGCAACAAAAAATTAGCTGGGCGTTGTGGTGGGCACCTGTAGTCCAAGCTACTGGGGAGGCTGAGGCAAGGGAATCTCCTAAGCCCAGGAGTTGAAGATTGCTGTGAGCTGTGACACCACAATACTCAACTGAGGGTGATAAAGTGAGACTCTGTCCCTTAAAAAAAAAAATTAAAAGACCCCCAAAACTAAAAGAAAATAAGGATTCATATGTATCTAATTCTTAAATAAGTAAATACCATTCTAAGGGGAAAAAAAGGAAGAAAAACCCTCAAATGGAAAACACTGTATTTTAAGACAACAATTCAGCCACTTTTATATGTCAAAAATATAATAAATATATTCAAAGGTAAATTATTAACTAAGAAACATTTTATTTTAACAAATAAAATATCTTTACTAAGAAAAAGTTTTTAAAATATCATTAAGGAACATATTAAGTTACAGAAAAAAATAAATAATAATAAAAATCTGTAGAAGAAAAAATATAAATAGCTTATAAGCACTAAAAATATCAACTCCATCAGTAATTAAAGAACTGCAATCCAAAGCAAGGAAATGCGGTTTCCCTGTTAAAGACTAAAATATTTAAGAAAATTTAACTGTACTCCAAGGGTAGAGATTGAATTTTCATACTCTTTTAGTAGAAATACACATTGGTGCTCAATTCTAGAAAAGAGTGTTGAATCTCTCTTAAGAAGACACAAAAGCTCTAATGTACAACAATGATCAATGCACAAAAGAGAAAAAGGACGAGCGAATACTAGAATGCCACTAAATTAATAAATTAGCTTTACTTTAAGAAACAACAAGACAACAAAACAAAATGTAACTATTAGAATGAATATTTGAAAAACATGATATAAGACTGTAGTCAAAACATAGCATTAAATGAACTGGCAGGATCCAAAACTCTGTAAAATATGATTTAAATTTTGTAGAAATGAATGTATAAACTATATATCTGAACAGTGATTATTTGGGGTGGTAGAATTATGGGTATTAACTTTTACCATTTCTTATTTTCCAAATTTTCTACAATACACATGTAATCAACTATAAAATTGGAAAGCAATTACCTATTTTGAAAGGAAAATGAATATCAGACAAAATTTGTTTTAAAAATACAAACAAAGCAAATCCTATCACGATCACGCCATCCAAGGAAAGCGGAGAAATAATTCATCTCAACTTGATAAACGGGTGGAAACATGTAGACTTATTTTACTCATTCTACCAATAAGTTATACTAAAGGGGTAGGAGTTTATTTTACAGGTAAATGGAAAACAGTGGGTCCTTGCTAGTGGACCCAGGATAATAAACACAGTCCAAGGATGACTTTTGTCAGGTGAGAGAAGGTAAGTGCCATATCGGATCTGAAAGCTGGGGAGTTTTGTAAATTGTATCTAATCAGCAATAAATTACTGTTGTGTCTTCAAATTAGGCCAACCATTTTTTTCCCCTTTCCAGCACCCCTTCATCTCAACTTAGGGAAGTCGCCCAACTTGCTTTTGCCTCTCCTGTAACAGAAACGGGAAAGAGACTTTTCTGGGTTTTCTTACATGGAAGAATACTCCCCTCTGTATACTGGTAATGTAGAGGCTAGTATATAACCGTGTGGTGGTTGTGTGATGCTTTTAGAAAATCTGGGCAGAGGCCTGGGGTTTGTGAAAGTAACTGAATATGTACTTGAAGACTCTGTAATGGCAAAACAGTTTCTCCTGAAAGCTATAAAAAGATGACTGTTGGTCAGGCTGCATACTTGATTTGTCAAATCAACATATAAATATGCCACATATCAATGTTAAGATTTAAATAAGGACTTGTCTTCTGTCTCCTCTTACCTTACTACACTATAGACAAAAAATACGTCCAGGACTACTTCATTTTCATGTTAAAAACAACAAACAAAAAAGAAGGAGCACAAGCTGAAATACTACACCTGGGAATGGGATAAGACAGAGACTATCAGTGGTGGAGAAGAGTTCAAAGATACTGGTACTAAGGTCTAGAATCTGTTCTTTATCAGTTCCTCTTCTGAGCTTTTTTATACCACTTGCCACGGTTAAGGAAGAGAGGGAGCTAACATCTAAAGTTATTTCCTATACCTACTGCTGAAATAACTGTTACCTTTAGAAGCATAAGGCACTCTTTTCAACAACACACCACCAGACTCACCAAGATGACTTTTCCTCTCTTTCAAGGATTGTTTCATAAGAAAAATGCTTTGGAAAAATTTAAATTTCATTTTTCCATGTGGATCAAGACACTGGGAAAGACAACTGAGTTTCCCATGCTTTCATTCCACTCTGCATTTATCATGATCATGAATTTAATTTATCGGATCAGATTCTCCCTGTAAATGTTCAAGAGGTCACGGGTTGGATGTTCTCACTTAAGGATGTTGGTTTGAGATAGGAAAAATGAACCCGTAATTAGACAAGATCCTTATGATTGGATTATCCCTGTGGATCACTTAGTCATACCTCAAGTCACACACACTAGGGTTCTAAGGTCCATGGAGCCCTACCCCGCACCTGGGTGACAGGTCATACTTTATGGCCTACAACACTGCATCAGAAGCTTTTCTCTGGGTGCTTTGACAGCCTGCTAAGCACGATGCTGAGCGGTGATCAGCAGGAGGGCTTTGTCACCAGACAGGCTTTGGTGTGAGTCCTTCCTCTCCCATTTAGCTCCATGATCTTACAAAGCTCCAGTGATGGTTAGTTTGAAGTGCCCTCTTGGCTAGGGTACCATACGCAGCAATACCATACTCTTCTAGGTACTGCTGTGAAGGCCTTTGGCAGATGTGGTTATTATCTGCAATCAGTTGATTTTAAATAAAGGAGATTACCTAAATAAGGGGGTGGCCTTTTTCCAAACCAACCAACCAATCAAAGGCCTTAAGAACAAAAGTGAGGCTTCCCTGAAGAAGAATAAATTCTGTCTTAAGACTGCAACGTCAGCTTCTAGCACAGAGTCTACAGTCTCCTGGCCTACCCCACAGAACCTGGCCTTGCCAACTCGCAGATTACGAACGTCAATTCCTTAAAATAAATTGTCTGTGACTCCATCCAGTTACATATCCATCCTACTAACTCCATTTCTATGGAAAACAGTGACACTGAGTTCCTTCATCTCCCATCTACCACTTTATTTCTAAAAGAAAGATAATTATGTTTCTCTCGTGGATATAATACTTAAAAAAAAAATTAAACAAACATGTAAAGAAAGACAGACAGATCCTATTGAGACCTACACATAGCGATTGCTCAGTAAACACTACCTATTAATATTAAGATAGTTTAGTTTATTCTGTAGTTTATCAATTCTTTCAAACTTCACATCTCATGGCAAGGAAAAAACAAAGCACGAATCTGCGTAAAGTATTAAATCTTAGCAAATTTAAATAAAGTTCTACAAAGAAAGAAAAATGGGGCAACTTTAAGTGAAATAAGAAAGAGAATGAAACTTGCACATTCCCATTTATCAAAGGAAAATTTCCCTCAGAGTAGGTGGCATATTAATAAATAAGGTATGTGTATACACCAAGATGATTGCAAAATGACACTGGAATGACTTTTTAATTCACATTTTAGTGGGAAGAAGGGAGTTTAGAAATAAAGAGGAATTAACAAAGAGTTCAGAAACAAAACAGCTCAGCTCAAAGTGTATATAGTGTTCTTTGCCTTTCAGGAAGGCCAGATAAATTATTCATTTCTCTAGAATAGTAACTTAAAGTTTTGGTGTTTCTCCTTAGCATACATTTCTACAAAGGAATGCCTCCTTGAAAATTATTGAAAAATGGTGATTTTCACATTCTTTGAAAGGGAAAGAAATAAGGAAAGAAAATTTACTTATGTTACGGAAAATTTAATTTAATATTTATGGACTCTAGGCAGTACTCTAAATGCCTGGCATACAGGTGATTAGTAAATACAGGGTATCCCAAAACTCACCCCTAAAATTGCCATACATAGAGAAAATGGGGAATTGTAGCTAAATGCACCTTTATTTACAAAATATTCTTCAGAAATTTTACAAAATATTCACAAAATAGTCTCTATGTGTTGGATGCCTCTTAGTAACATTTTGTGATGAATATTTTGTAACTAGAGGTAGATTTAGCTACAATTTTTCCCTATATATGATGACCTCAGGGGTGACTTTTGAGCCATCCTGCTTTATAACTCATTTAATTCTCAAAATAGCTCTATGACACAACTAATGTTATTATTATTCATATTTTAAATGTGAGGAAGTAAGATAATGAAATTAAATAGTTTTGCTGAAGGTCACAGGACAAGTAAGAAGCCAGGTCAATTTCTAACCTCGACATTCTAGTGATAGAGTCCATGCTTGAACTTGAACATGCTGCATTTTTCATGTATAATATTATAATCAAGAACCATTATAATGTTCCATAACTAGTGGTATCTAAACTAATAACCGCCTTCCATGTACTAAGTATGTGTGCCTGCATGTATGACACAGCACATGTCTGCAGTCAGGTCCCAATGAAGGAGCAGTGAAAAGCCTGGAAGCTTCTCTCAAATGCATTTCTTTTTCTTTTTTTTTTTTTTTAGTTTTGTGATTATTTTCCCAAGTACAATTTCTTTCTGAAATGTTTTCATTTTTAAGTGCATTCCCTTTGGTTATCTGCTGGTTACTTTTCATTATTTGATATTTTTGAAATATGTATCCCTGCTTTCCTTGCAAAGCATCTCCCTCTGGAACAACGACAGAATAAATAATAGCAGTAAACTCTCTCTTTGTGCCCATATCAAGATATGTACAACTTCAATTAACATTAACAAGATTTAAATATCCTGTTCTATGTTATCATCTAGTAAGTAATAATTAGGAAGTAAGCTTTTAAGGCTTCGTCTTCACAGCCGTGGAAGGGCCATGTTTAAGAATGACTCAGATTCTATGATGTTTGGTGTGTTTCGTTCCCAGGACACTTATTCAGTATTAATTGAAAGGAGTACGCACTTGTGTGATGTCTCGGGTTCTTGCAGTCACCCACTTGCATGACAGCTAAGCCATCACGGGAAAGACAATCATCTGGTAGACCTTCTTTAGAGACAGCCTTCGAAGTCCCGCAGGAGTGGAAAAGATAGCACAGGCCACTGAGAAACGGCCTTGAGTTCCTGGCAACAGGCTGTGGGTTACAGAAATGGGCAGTGCTCTAGTATACAGAGCTCTCTCCAGGCACATCAATGCTTGTTATTTCACACCAAGTGCTTTTCCAATAAGAAGATTTTAGTAGACAAATAAAGCGGCGCTGATTATGTCACCACTGTCACATTTACTGGATGAGAACAGCAAAAGGGAGTTGAGGGCAAACGTCATAGTTATTCACATTGAAACTACTTTTGAATCTGAGATCTCACATTCTTCTCAGAGAAGAAAGTATGCTGTATTATTTCAGTCCTCATTTTCGACCTGTAGCTTGGGGAACGATGCTGCTTTAGGGAGCGCATTAAAATGTATAAATTAAACATGGATTCATTAAACAAACTCACACTGAGAGCCATCAGGTGATCTAAGACCACTCTCTTTGTAAAAGACTATTTCAAAAACCTGTGTCTGTAAAAGAAAATTTAAGGTGGCAATTGATTTTACTTTTGTTGACTAAATCTTTTACAATGTCTTCATGCCAACTGACTTAATTCTGTATCTAACTGTAAACGGAGGGAATTGCATATGAGTTAAACCTCTGAAATCAAACTTCCTGTATTAAAATTATAGTTCTAGCACTCCTTATGCTATCATGACTTAGGCCAAGTGAATTATTCTTTATGGACAAGAACAGCTTCATCATAGGATTATTGAGAGAATAACTTAAAGAACAGTTGCATACAACTCTTTGCAAAGATGTGAAAGAAACATTTCCTCTAATTTTCATTCTCTTTCTTAATGACTGTTTGATAATAAGATGCCGCATTTGAGTGGACATAAATTAAAAGTTCACCTAGTTCATGACACGTATTCTTGATGTTATTACACACTTAAATGGCCTCTGTCAGACAGGATGGGGTCACAGAGTCCACGGCACATCCTTGGCAAGCATGGAAGGCTGTGGCCAGGAAGAGTTTTCTAACCTCCTTCATTCTACACATGACAATGACATGGGTGTCACAACCAGGGAAGCAGCAAGATAAAGACGCTCTAATGTTTAACGTGTCTTGTTCAAATCAGAGCAGTAAACATCATGCCTCAGACAGTACTGACCAAGGAGTCTGAGGAACTGGGTTCTATTCCCCTTATTTTCCATTTCTGACTCTACTTGGGTAAAACCACTTCGTACTATGGCTCTCAAATTCTTCGACTGTAGGAAGAAGATAAAGGTTTTGTTCTGATTGCGGCAAAAGGTTGTTCTGAAAGTCAAATAGAAAAGTGAACATAAAGCACAATGGTAAATCTAAAACTGCATTCAAACATAGGTCATTATTACTGCCTTGGGTAAAATGTGAAAACCATGGAAAAAGGTGCACATGACAAAGAGATTTGTCATGAATACTTGCAAGTTCAGAAGATATTATAATTAATCATAAGAAGCCATTTGGAAAGCTATATATCAGATGTATAAATATATGTATAAAATCACAAAAATATATAACTACATTAATATATAACTATGCTAATGAATAAATATATAACTATAGTAATATAGTTATTAATAGAATAGTTATAATACTATTATATTAATAATATAGTATAGTTATTTATTAATAACTACACTAAGTTATTTAATATATAACTAAACATGTATGTGTATCTATATGCACTTATATATGTTAGAAAATAAATTATTTCTGTATTAAATCAAAACAGTTGGGTTTATGATAAGGAAGTAAAATATTCCTTTCAAGGCACTAAGCATGCCACAAATTCATGAGGGATTAGAAAGACTTTCATCTGTCACTTAAAGGTCACTCAAAGGATTTATATCTTACCTTCCAAGGGACAATAGTGCCATATGGGTTATCATTCTAGAACCTATATATTGATTAGAAAGGGAACAGATCAATGGTGCCCTATTGTGATTCTTTTCTCAATAAAACTCCTGTCTTCTCCCCAGTGCCACTGTAAATACGTTTAGTTCTGAGTGTTCAGACTGAATTCAGAAAGAAGGGAGTGAGTCAATGTAACACATATGAAATTAGATCACCATGCATCACAACAGTATTCATTTCATTGATTTTTCAAATCCCCATTAAACATCTGTCTCCTGTAACGGCCATCTAGTCTTTCTCTCAATGTGACCACACACATTGTGAGTATCACACAATTGGCTCGAGCATTAACAACAAGATTAACACTTTAAAAAAATGTTAAGAACGGTGTCCCATTTCAAACCATAACTTCTCCCTCACATACAGTATTTTTGTATTTTGTAGAAGCATTGATCAGTAATGAAGTCCCAAGTCAAGTAACATACTGAACATTCTCATATACTTTTGAATAATCTGACAGATACCGAACCAACCAAGGTTCCCGCTTTGTATTTAATTTATAAAACAGTGTAGTTTGAAAAGTGTTACAGAGAGAATAAAGTAACCAAGGATGACGATTCCATCCTTACAAATGTATTTCAACTGGCTTTTATACTTCATGTATAAAATACCTGCAAATTCTATCACACCAATGGTCTCAGTTCATATAGCATCACACTAGAACTTACTATCAGATTCCAATTTAGAATATGTACAGGTAAGAAAAACTATTCATATAAAACAATGGAACATGTTAACAAGAAAAGTGCACATATGAAATAAATTGAATCTGAGTAGTTAAAACTCCTCCAGAGGATTTCTTTTGAATTGTAATAAATATTCAGTAATTCCACATAATAAAATCAGAATATGGTTCACCATGCATTTTTGGTCTCATAAGTTTTCCTTCCTTTATATATTTGGAAAAATAAATAGAGAGATTGTATTTTGATTAATAAAATAATAGTCTTCTTGGCAAAAATGGATAAAGGATCCTAGCACATGTTTTATTTTTCTGAAAAATAATTTCTAACTCAGACTTCACATTATCTTTATTTCTAGCTATAGTACATTACACCTAACTCCTTGTATGAGAAAATAAATATTTTTTTCATTCTGTAATATTCCAATTTTCTTATAATTAGCAGAAGTTATTTTAATAATTAAAACTAAATCTTAACATAAATACAACGCCTAGTTAAAATATCTTTTCTATAAAAATATATTAATGTAATTTCATGTGTATGTCACAAAACTATACCTATTTCTTTGATTTTGGTATTATTTATTCAAACATGTTTTGTCCCTTGGGCCTTTTCTCTTCTTTATTTCCCTTCCTTCTATTTTTTCCATTTCTTTTTTCTCATTTGGCTTTTGCTATAAAACAATTTCCTTAAATTTTAATCCCAACATTGTGAAGTCAGGGTAAGCAAAACCTCAAACAATTATGCCTCGGGCAAAAGTTTTTTTTCTTTTTTCTTAATGATTGGAGTTTTTAGATGGTGTTAGGAAATTACTATTTAGGACTGTGTAAGTATACTATATCCCAAAGTAAAGAAATCATTAATAATAAAATACTAAAAAGGAACAGTTATATTACAAAATAAATCTACCAGGCTTACAAAGAAAACAAATTTGTAACAGCCACCTGCTGTGGTGATGAGGCAGTAATCTCAACAGCAGGAAATAAAAAGGGAAGAGAGGAGAAAAATACAAAAGCACAGACATTAAAAAAGTAATTAAAACACTTATCTCCATCGACATACATAAGGAAAAAAACCCTCCACCAACCACCTAAAAACATACTCTATTGAACTGCACAGCAGGAAATAGCATTAAAGCTGCCACCATAAACACACATTTTGTAGAATGAAGAAGACCCCTTTAAAAATGTAATCGCAACAGTATTACTAATGTGTTAATCACCAGTAAACGTACCACACATTCATTGTATTGTATTAGTTACTTTCTTGAAGGTATTTTTTAATTGTACTTCTATATTTTTTTTTCTCAGATAAATTCTTAAATACGGGCACCAATAACCTTTTATTATTTGCAGTCATTCTAGTGAATTCTAAAATCATATTAGTCTGTATGCGAAAAACCTTCTTTCTGTAATAATTTTTAATGTATCCTTCTTTAGATAATGCACTTAAATGGTTACCTTGAAAGCTAAAGAAATCTTTGCTATAATACTAGAATGAAACCAACTGAAATGCAACACAAAAGTTAGGGTCGTGGATTAAAAGTGAAATGAAAGTCAATAATCAGTTTGAATTACTCAACTATGTTCTGGCCTTCACAGCTCTGCAAAGTCAAACAATACAAGCAGAGGGGGCCAGAGGCAGGCTTTGTACCTGGTAACCATGTCGCCTGCTAGAAGTGTTTTTCTGTATTTACGTGCTTCTCCCCACCTGCCTGTAAAACAAGAGTCGCTCAGTTCAGAATGAGATCTCGCTAATGACTCTTGACCGTGTTACTTACATAGCTCATCCTACTTTTAGCTGCAGTTTCCTCATCTTTAAAATGAGAAGAATTATAAAATTGTATCTCCTTATAGAGCTGTTATCTGTATAGGAGCATAATACAGCTCTCTACTGTGCTAACAATTTAATCTTACAGGTAAAAAGGTAATTCACAAGCATTGATATTGGCCATGCTGCCCATAATTATTTTATCTCATGATGATATTTATGACTTAGTGTTGCATCACTTTAATTATGCAAATTCCTCTTATACTTTGAATAAAGCATTTCTATGAAAATTTATCTTACCTTACTCTAGGCCAGCGGTTCTCAACCTGTGGGTCACGACCCCTTTGTAACAATGAAAATAAATACATCGCGGCATTAGGAAGGTTGAGAACCACTGCTCTAAGCCATTACTGTGATTTTATAAATTTTCCAAGAAAATACTTATGTCAGTAAATATTTATAAGACATCTGTTAGATAGAAATAAAATATTAAATTACTTCCATGCTTATGGAATTTATATATTTGGGATGTATTAAGCATCACTGACAAGTTACTGAGCAAAAAACTTGAAGTTAGAATACTTTTGTAGAAATTCAGAAAATCCCACAGACAATCATTTTCCAAAGGCATTCTTGATAAAAGCACAAGGTCAGCAATTCTGGAAATAACGGGACCTCAGCTGGTTTATCCACAAATGGGTAGATTATCTCCAAACTTTTCCTGGGGTTTTTCTGCTAGATGATTAGATAATTGTGCCTTTGTATAACTATGCATTTTATTATGAATATGTATAGAGGCTCTAACCCTTTCCTTCCATTGTCCAAGGAGCCTCTGACTCAGAAGTGGCTGAAGAATCAACATTTCTCAACTCAAAATTAAGTGTGTGCCTTCTCTACAGGCCTTTCAAATGTGCAGACTACGGTTGTAAACATCAAAATGCATTGTAATCATTCACACCCAACAACCACTACACACCATAAATGAACACAAGTTTACACTAGAATTTGTAAGCCTGGTGTAAGGGAAAGCAATGGTTTTTAGCATCAGACATAACTATGTTTATAGCTCTACTCCACTCCTTCATACTAAGCTTTGTAACACTGCACAGTCAGAGTGATTTAAATTTTAAGTTTCAATCTATCTATTAAACCTGCCTTGAAGAAATATTAATTGAGATAATATAGCTCAATAATAAAACGATTGCTTAGCACGGTGATGGCATATGGAGCACGGTATTAAATGATCTTTATGTATTTTTAACTGTTAAAAATCCTATTATTTTCATACATTTACCTTCCTTGATATGATTGCTTCCTCAACATTTAACACAATTTTAATATATGTAAAATGCCATAACAACCACCATAACAGTAAAACTACAGGCACTTTCCAAAACTTAGTCCCAAATGAAATGTCCTTAATTATTGTTAATTAACCATAGAAAACTTAGCAGGCTTGATGTACAATCATGATATATCTAGTTCTGAAATTCACACTACATTAAAAACAAAAGTAAAATACGGCCTGGCAAGCTCCACTTTTAGATTTGGAAACCCGTTTAATGCTTTAAGAACTGTGCTTAAGATCAGCTGGAAACAGAAATCCTATGTGTTTATTAAACTGGTTATTTGTTAATATTTACTGAATGCCTACTATATGCTATGCAACATATTAGGCCCTGTGAACACACAGATGAATAGCTTCCAATGCAGTGGAAGGACAAGTCATCAGAAATTTAGAACAGAGCAAGACATGTGCTATGAGAGAGGAACGGATAGGTTATCACAGGAGCATCACAAAGTTATCACCTGGATTGGAGACCGCACACTCAGCTCTGAGTCTTAGACAACGGAAGTTTCTAGTCATAGAGAAAGGAAAAGAATGAGCTGCATCTACAAAGCAGGATGGGATATGAGTTCAATCTGCCAAGAACTAGAATACAGTCAAGGAAGCAGATAGGAAGGAACAGGGAACAGCAAAACTGGACCTCTGACAGGTAGACAAGGCCCAGCCCATAAAGGGTCATTCACATGACACTGGGGGGTTTCGGCCTTACATTTCAGGAAATGATATAATCAGCTTTGTATCCATTAGCATGGATCAATCCGTAGTGGTGTGTAGACAAAAATTGCAGGGAGGAAGAATGAAAGAAGTAGATCAGGGAAGGGGATGCTGCCCAAATCCAGATAAGAAAGGAAAACTTCCCTTGCTCTTCTCAACCTGGATTTCTAGTAACCACCGCTGCCGTGACATTGCCGGATGGTGGGGGTGGGGTGTCCGCAACCTCAGTGCAGACCACAGCTTACCCTCCTGGGGTGACAATTTCATTGACAGATAAGTAATTTAAATTACGGTGTTTTTATTAAGACAAATACAAAAAGATTATGGAATGAAATGCAAATTTTGAATGAAATTCTAATACTTCAAAGAAATTCTGTATCTCACATTTGAAATTGTGCCTCCAGATTCCCTACAGGTATGTTTTCATTCTCTTCTTCTATCATAGCAAGTTTAACGGGAAATATGGGACCTTTACTAGGATACTGGCAGCATGGATGCAGAAGAATAAAAATACATTCTCAAGATATTTAGGAGTTAACCCCTTAGGATCTGGTCCCTTGTCGCTGTATGGAGGAGAGGAAAAGAGCTAGGCTAAATCTGAGTTTCAACTTTAGGTACCTCCAAACCAGTGGTACAATTTAGAAGAGCAGGGGAAGATTCTAGAAGAAAAATATTGTTCCAGTTTGGACATATCTGATGGAGTGTGGAACAACAGACTGAAACTCGTGAGAGAAATCTGGTCTGGACAAACAGCCAAGAGGCGGCACTGAAAGGCGGAGGTGCTGACGAGGGAATGTTGTGAGTCATCAGAAGGGACAGCCCGGGGGAGCCCCAGACACAAGCAGCGTTAAAGGAGGAAAGAGAAGAGGAGCGAGACTGGACATTGATGCAGGATGACTCAGCAGGAGGAGAGGTAGAAGGTGGTGCGCTGGGTACCAGGAGAAGAGAAGGGCCGGTGCGCGCATCCTCGCGGTTAGGAAAAGTAGACACAGACGTGGAAATTCCTCCAGGACATCAACACTGTGTACAATGGCAAGGAGAAAGAAGCAGTGTTCAGAGGAGTAACTTTGATTTTAGGAATGGTCCTTCTTGATTTTTAAATAGTTTTCAAGGCTTCCGATCTACAATTAATTTTAGAAATGATATAACCAAAAATATTTATTGAAAGGGAAGATTAAACACCACAGAAGCAACAAAAATACCAGTGCATTCATTGTAACTATGAGAATCAGTTTAAACGAGGCATATCAGACCAGGGGGAAATCCCGTGGTGATGGGGGGAAATCTTGTGATGATGCCCACACAGGAAGGTATTCCCGTGGTAATATCAGGCAAAGAGGGAAAGGAAAGTCTGCCAGAGCGGGAAAACATCAGACACCTTCCCAGGAACCACTACAGTGGATAACATACCCCATACGGGTGTTACCATTGTTACCATACATAGTGAAAAGGGGAAATTGGAGCTAAGTGTATCTTTATTTACATAATATTCATTGCAAAAGTTTATAAAACATGTATAAGATGTTCTCTACCTGTTGGCTACTTCTTTGCAAAATTTTGTAATGAATTTTTTTGTAAATATAAGGACATGCAATCCCCCACTTTCCCCATGCATGCCACTTTGGAGCACCCTGTGGAGCGCTTTCTTAAGAAGTAAGAATTAATCACTTCTCAGCCTTTTGGCTAAGATCAAGTCAAGAAGAATTAATAATGAATTAATAATAACCGCAACATCACAATAATTAGATTCTGAGTGGATAATATAAATGGACTTAGATTATGTAATATTTGCCTGATAAAAACAATCTTTAGAAGAATTCTCATACTTTTAAAGAAACACAGTGCAACTAAAAGGTTGAATAAGGGAGACGCTGCTTTTCTACGAGAATTTGAAATCCCACAGAAGGGCACATTCATGTTCTGTTTACCCTACTCCTAATTTTCTGAAGCCTGAAAACAAAATCAAAAGACTCCTAGACATTAGAAATATAAGGCTAACTTTGCAACACCTAAGTTTGCTCTCACCTGCTAGCTGCAAACTAGCCTACCTCTCTGTGGCTTACATTCCTGGAAAATGAAACTTTGTACATTCCCTCCCCTGACCTGTTCTGCAGAATACTGAATTATGAAGCACTGATATAGACATGAACAATTTAATTAATAATAATAGAAATTATTTTCATTTATTTATTTATTTTTGAGACAGTCTCAGTATGCCGCCATTGGTAGAGTGCTATGGCATCACAGCTCACAGCAACCTCAAACTCTTGGGCTTAAGCAATTCTCTTATCTCAGCCTCCCAAGCAGCTGAAACTACAAGTGCCCACCACAACACCCGACTATTTTTTTGTTGCAGTTGTCATTGTTGTTTAACTGGCCCAGGCCAGATTCGAACGTGCTAGCCTGGGTGTATGTGGCCGGCGCCATAACCACTGTGCTACGGGTACTGCCCTATTTTCATTTTAATTGGTGCACATTACCTAGGCAAATAGTCCAGACTTCTTTTTTCGTACTACTGGAGGAAGAAACTATAGTGACAGTGAAGGGTGGATTAATTAGAGAGATCAAATTGAAATTCTATGTTGCCCTTTGGAAATTATTTAAATTCTTGATGAGCTATATAACAGACACACATTCATGGATTAAATTATACTCAAAAGAACTAAACCACCATAATGATAGTATATAGAGCACACATTTTGACAGCATCAATAAAAATTTCACATTTTGTAAGTCAATGTAAAATAATGAATTACATCCCAAATGTCTTTGGTTTAATGAATTGAGAAGTCAATTCTTTAATACATTTTTCTTTTTTAAGTTTCAGAATAGGCGATTTCTATTCTGATATACGGTTTCAGGGCCAGGTTTTTAAATCACTGTAAATATTTTCGTGCTTTTTAAAGAAGGCATATTCTAATGCTAAGCCATTGTAGTTCTGCTTCTCAGAGCATGGTGTGTATAAGGTAGGCCAATACTGTATCAACAATTAAATCTAGTTTAGTCAGTTTACAATCCAGACACAATCTAGACACTTTCAAAATCCTAACTTCCTGTTTACCAGTGCAGTCTACAGATTATAAAGCAAAAGAGAGAGAAAGTCTTTTCACCACTGCCTTAAATAGAGGCTCAATATCATATAAGCTCAGAAATAATAAATATTATAAGCATTTACATTTATAAATTGATTTATTACTTAAAAATATTTCCCATCTTTTTGAGTTCCACAATGGCCCCATAGACTAGATATCTTTATGCTCATTTATAGATGAGCAAACTAAGGTTCAAGTAAGTAAAAGAAGTTTTCTAAAATATCATAGCTAGGAAGGGGCAAAGCCAGATTTAAACCAGTTAAAAGTCTTAAATACAGTTGTTTCTTCTACCCTTCCATAAAATATATTATAGGGTAGCATATAATCTTTATTGTTAGGAGAAATAAAGGAGCTTTAACCTAGTCTGAAAATTTGACATACATAAGGATCTGTGGCACCTTAAATGTTCTAAATGTTAATACAGCAGTTTTATTCACAAGAAAGAAAAAAAAATAACATGCTGTAAAGATTAGTAGTAATTATTCACATATCATCCACCTACGCTACATTTCCAAATGATGTTAGGTAAACTATGCCCACTTAAATTTAAATGATGTCTTATAAAAGGATCTTCTAAGCACTATTCATTTGTTTAAAGCACAGATTTACAATAGGAAACCTATCATCAATTCATTTTGAGGAAAGGGTAATAATTAAAGCATTATTTTCTTTCTTTCACTGTAAGTCATTTGACCTATGTTAAATCAACTATCAAATTTTCATTCATTATTTCTACATGAATGATTTTTACCAGCTCAAAAAAGTATAAATCTTCCTTTGTCAAATTGAAACTATGTCTGTCTCAGTTGCTATCAAGGCTCATAGCTCTTATCCTTTAAAAACAGCAAAATATTGTCAAGTCACACACCCTCCCCACAGCCTTCGATGACACCTAGAATCAATAATATTTGTAACTGGTAAGTGCACGGTTACAGAGAACAGAAGGCAAGCGCTGTCCTTGTTAACCACATTGAGCTATGATACTACATTCCACTCCCTTGTGTGGCCTGTGATCAATTTTAATCTCCTGACCAAGAATAAAAAGAATGCAGACTCCTGTTCTGGACTCATCTTGAAAAGAGATTATAGATTTGTATGTCTGCAGTGGGAATGAAAGATTTAATTCAACTGGCATTTCAGGAAAGAATACATCTAAACTATCATTCCTCCTCATTACCCTCACTGCTTCCAGGTCCTTTATCGACAGAATTAAATACGGAAAAGTGTGTTCACAATGGGTTAAAAAGCAAGGCTGGCTTTGTGGACACATGATCAACTAACCACAGAACAGACTCCAGAGCCGTTTTACTACTACGTGATAGAAGGTGGACTCAGTTTTTGTATTTCAAATTACTTTATAAAAGTGGCAATTCTGTGCTCAACTTCTTCATGTGAAAACCCTAATTTTTAAGCAATTAAAGAATGCGTCATTTACTAAAATCATAATTAGCTGTTTCCAAAATACATTTCCAAAATCCAGTACATTGGTACATTGGAAGGGATTTAAAATGCAAATGAACTGTACAAAAAAGAAAAAAAGACATCACGAGTTTCCGTGTTAGTTTTTAATGTTTACTTGTAACTGTATCTGTGTGTTTATACACACACACACACATATACACATTCACATACATACATATGATAACACATTTACACACATGTGTGCATAAATTCTTATTGTTAGATATAGGCTGAATATAAGGTGTTCTAAGAGTTTATAGGGAAAATCCATGCAAGTATAATTGGAGATTCTATAATTACTACTAAATAGCTTTGTCAATAGATCAAAAAAAAATGTCTAATTCCACATCACCAGCATCATCAAAGCAAACAGTTTTTGAGCACGCACAATCCATCCTGTGCTCTGCAAGACAACCTACTGAGCCGGAGTCTAAGTTTGACGCCTGACTCTGCTACTTTCCAGCTGTGTGATCTGGAGCAAATTACTTTACAACCTTTAAAACATGTTTTTCGTCTGCGACACAGGAATAAAATCCTTAGTGGCAACATCATGAATATTAGGGTTTTTGCAATAGTTAAATAAGATAATAGAAGCAAACTTAGAAATGTTTGTGGTACTTAATGGTTACTGAACTGGTGTTAGCACTAGTACATGAGTTCTGCGTCATCTATTCATTCTTCATGAACACTCAGCAGGTGCCCCGGCATTGCAAGGACTGTGTTAGGGAACAAAGATGAACCCTGTACACTCCTAACAGTCTGAACTTGTAAGTTTTTTAAACTTCTTCTTGGAATCAGCCTTCTCATTTGCAAAATTAAGATCCAGAAATTGATCTTGGTGGACTGGTATGAGGAGTGAATGAAATTACTTTTGTAAAAATCTGAATTCATGGATGGATGGAGAGATATATGCTATGCTTTAGATCAGAAAAAAATAAGTCAGGAACTAGCTCAGATATTAATTTATGAGAGAAACTAAAATACAACTAGATTATAAAAATTGAAATATAACAGGTAAGAAGTTTTTACATGAACTCCTGGCAAAAAGCAAATTTGGCCTGTTTCGCACAAAACAGAAATCATGTTCCAGTGAAAATATCAAGGAAATAAACATATATTTCTTTCACAGGGTCTGACTTATCTTTTCTTATTAATTGTGAGACAGGTTCACAGCTCAAAAAGCCCAAAGCAAGGGGCAGTCAACTTACTCTAAAACCAACAAGGTAAGTTATGTTGCTATATACCAGGAAGGTGTAACTATTTTATCATTTGATCTTAAAATACTTAATGTAGCCTTCAACAAACCAAATGGTTTGACAAGTCTCTCAAAAAAAAAAAAAAGAGTGGGAATCATTTTGACATATTTATTTTAAGAACAATGACTCTGCCTTAGACAACAGAAGTAAATTAGTAATGAAATCTATTTCTCTATGTAAATTTTAGCAATTAAAATTATATTCGTTGCCTTAAGCTGAATATTAATCAGCTAGTTAAAACTATTGATTTGAAAAGATAGTAGCATTGTAATCTTATCAGTGTGCCAATCTAATCCAATCCTGTT
Source organism: Perodicticus potto (assembly GCA_963574655.1). Taxonomy (NCBI): domain Eukaryota; kingdom Metazoa; phylum Chordata; class Mammalia; order Primates; family Lorisidae; genus Perodicticus; species Perodicticus potto. The sequence goes on from CAUYRH010078371.1 coordinate 42,567, forward strand.
TCATACATACTAAAAACTGGTGAGTTTTAATGAGCTGTTGGTGATGAAGCTATTCATTTTTTCCAAACACAATGTCATGCTAAATTTAGAGGTAAAATGAGAAAGAAACCAGGAGTGTGCCAGCATCTTACGTACAAAGAAACTGGTGAATATCAGACCCAGTGAAGTAAAAAGTAGAAAGATAAATCTAATTGCAGTGTGTTCAAGTATAAGACGCCAAGAATCGAGCACAAAAGCGTGATCTTCAGAGTCCAGAGCTGACACAGGGAGCAGGGCAGAGGAAAAAATACTGAAATTCAGAACAAACAGATCAGGGTTTCTTACACATTGACTGGTTCGGGAAATATTGCATAAAAGTAAAAACCATTTGACAACAAAAGTTGCCATAAATTTGCTAATGTAAATTAGAGGTTCCGTATAAACTCTGAGCACCTACACTCACGTGTTAGCTAATGAGAGTGTGTGTGTGGTGCACACACATGGATCATCTCTAAAGCACACAAATTCACCACTGTAAGGATGCAAGTAAGAGTTAGACTTATCTGTCTGAATACGTATGTGTGTATATGTTTTAGAAGTATTCGGTAGAAATAAAAGTGGTATAATTTTATCCAAAAATGAGACAATTAACTGACTTATCTGGGTTCCTCTAACAGCTCAAAAATCACTCGCAAGCAGCAATAAGTAAAGCTGCTTCCGGTAGAACCACCTCTCTCCCTTCTGACATTTTTTTATTCCCACTCTTTTCTTTTTTTTTTAGAGACAGAGTCTCACTTTATCGCCCTCAGTAGAGTGCCGTGGTGTCACACAGTTCACAGCAACCTCCAACTCCTGGGCTTAGGCGATTCTCTTGCCTCAGCCTCCCGAGTAGCTGGGACCACAGGCGCCCGCCACAACGCCCAAATACTTTTCTGCTTTTCAGTTCGGCTGAGGCAGGGTTTGAACCCACCACCTTCGGTATATGGGGCTAGTGCCCTACTCGATGAGCCACAGGTGCCGCCCTACTCTCACTCTTTTCTAACCTTCTTTTCGGATAGAAATTACTAAGGATCGTTGACTGCCATTATTCAAGGTGGTTTAAGACACACAGAGAATTCAGAGATAAACCAACCGCCCTGTCAAGGCTATGTTTTAGCCAAACTCAAGTTGTTCCCTACCAAGTTGTTAGCAGCTGCCGTGCCCCTGACTGGTCTGTGTCCATGCTCTGCTGGTTATTCAGTGTTTGAACGTCACCCCTCGGATCCTTCCAAATTACAGCAAACATGACAATGAGAGGCCACGACTTGTTTTCTACACTAACATGGCAACAAGGTGAGGTGACGTGAGGGTAAGGAGTATAGAGAAACAGAGACACAAATATGATCCCCTTCCTTTATTCTCAAATATTTTCTCAAAATGTTTAACAACATCCCAAAGTGCATGCAATTTGCACTGAATCTTTGAATCCTCTTCTCACAAGCGAATATTCCCGTAGCTTTATTGTTAACATGACCTTCGGGCAAGACTTTATGAGTAGAAGACGCATAAACGACTCGTCTATCATCTGGGCCACATGCCAGATATTTACGGTATATCCTATTACCACAAGTCCCCCTTATAACTGGTATTTATATTAAGTGGTATTCAAAGTAGAAAGGGCAAAATAGACCAATTAGACATTGTGTTGTATTTTTAAAATTCAGCATTACTAATACAATATAATATTGTCTCTGCGGAATTTCATTGTACATGATAAAAGAACCAAGAAGCATCTGATCAATAAACAGAAAATCAAGCTGCATGTTCCCACTAGGTTGCTCTAACAAGGATTAATCTCAGAAATGTTGGTGCATGCCTAATGCACTGGCTTTTAATCTTCTCACACCAGTGGGTCCAAAATACTTGCTATTAGCGCTAATGTAAAAAATTAATACTTTACATATGGCTATCCACTGTACTCCAATGAAGGGGTTAATGGTAAAATAAGCCTTTAAAGATGTAAATGATCCCTCCCATGTGGCTGGAAAATAGCTCAAGTGTTTGTCATTTAAAATTATTAACATATAGAAACATTATTATCTCTGCAGTTAATATGCACCTCACTGAAAATCTCATGGTCTGCGACAATTAAGAAAAGCAGCATCCTTAACGATGTTATAAAACATATATCATTTATTAAGCAGTAAACACTATCCTTAATTTTGGTTTTAATATATCTTTAATTTTAGCTTTACTAATTATATGCAAATTATCTTCCAAAACCCCAGGACAAATTATGGCACTGCAATTGGGCTTGTTTATTGTACCCACCCCCTTACCCTCCAGCCTGCTCCTGTGCTGAGCAAGAGTTGTAATTTGCCTCAAGCTTTGCTTCTGTGTTCCTGCACTTCTCTGAAATACTAAGGCAATCAAGGCCAAGGCAACACTATAAGAATGTTTTTCCATTAAGAGCCTATTTTCAATTTTGACATTTTATTATTGATTATTGTAGAGTTTTAAATAACCTACAGTAAACATTATAAATATAAAATTTCATTACTATATTAAAATGTGATATATTAGAATAAAACGTTGAAACCAAGTTAAGCATTTTTTTCCTGCCCTCCCTTCTTCCCCTTTACCTCCTGATACATGTGTATTATCTGATCTTGATAATACACGTGGACAAGCTTTTTGTTCCGTGTGCTTGTAGAAATTAATCATGAAAATGACTAGGAAAAAGTAGATATGTCACTAAAATCTTTAGTAAATTCTTTATCATTATTCATCCTGTTAACCCAATACTTGCTACCTATTTTATATAAGCTATTGGATAGTTTCCATGATAAAATGGTAGACAGTACTAAAAATCTGGACTACTCATTGTCTCAGTTCCTGTGGGTTTCTATCACTAAATTCACTAGACCATATAATTTTATACATAGCAGAAATAAACTGCTCACAGTTCTGGAGACTGGAAAGTCCAAGATCAAGGCCCTAGCAGATGTGATGTCTAGTGGGAGTCCCTTCCTCACAGATGGCACCTTGTACGAGTCCTCAGTTCACAGAAGGGGTAACAGGCCCTCTCAGGCTTCTTTTACGAGTATAGGGCACTAATCCCATTCATGAGAGTGGAGCCCTCACTAGACCCCACCTCTTCATACCAGCACATTGGAGTTAGGTTTTAACACATGTGTTTTGGGGTGGGCACAAAAATTCAGAACACAGCATATACTGCTCTTTTTTATACCAACTAAGGCACAAATGATCAACTCTTTTCACTGCATAGCAGGTCAAAGTCAGGGATAAGACAGCTAGAGGAGCAGAGATCCACCTTGTGATGCAGGGGCTGGGGGCATACTGCTGTGTGCTGTTGAGACTTCTCTCAAAACACCTGTTTTCAAAGGCTTAACTGCCAAAATATGTCTAAATTTACCCATTTTTTTCAATATGTACCTTATTTACTAATCAAAGTTATAAATGGAAAGGGCTAGAGTATGAATATAGCATATAGGTAATGGAATAAATTCTAATTTATAGGTTTTTTAATATGCCCAGAGGACATGACACAGAAATAAGAGGAATAAGTAACATAGATATGCTTATGTATTAATATGTCACAGAGTCAGGAGCTACAGGCACCATAACACTGATAGTTCGGCCTTGTTATTTCCCTGTGTACATACATATGACATTGTCATTGTTTTTGAAGTTTCTTTACTAGATCATCTTTTTTTCTAGCTATCTAGCTTATCAAGAGTCAGGGAGAGGGCTGGATCTTACTTGTAACCTCAGCAGCATTTTCCGTGAAATTCGTGTTCAAGTAACTGATATGTGGAAATTTAGCACAGTAGGTACCGTATTCATACTTATGGTATTAGACTATGGTGATTAATACTTAATATATATTTTAAATGAGGTAAATCTTTAAAGCATAAATTAAAAAATGCTTATAACAGGGTGTATCAAATGGGATCCCCACAAGAAATAGATGTCACACTTAGATGACTCCAGAAGATTAGATCTACCAAGGTGTGGACAATGTATAAGGAACCACAACAGGTAGTGACTTTGGGCTACAAGGATTACGTTCACTCTGTGTTTAGTAAATCAAGTGTCACCTTAGACCATGTCAGAGCATATGACATGCGCAAGACTGAGGTGATTTCACTCATAAATTTGACAGAACAAAATCAAACACAGTTTATAAAACCAAACCAAGCTAGAGATAAACAGTACTTCAAGGATGCCCCCAGACTAGCCCCCTCTGTCATTATTGATCTAGTCACTTGAATCCTGGTACCACTTCATTTCCATTAGCAATGTAATCAGCATCATGACTACGCACCACAATAAATCAAGTGAACATCCTCCCCTACTCACCGAGAAGCATACTTGCCAATATGTATTTTTAAATCATGTTTAAGTGTGACTACACAGGATTATTTAATGTTATAGGTGGAAGAGAACTTGGATGTCATCAAATCTTACTGTATCATTTTAGTATTAAGGAAACTGTGGTCTAGAAAATTCTTAGTAGCTATGTGTGGTTACAATTCTTAGCTACTAACCTAGTTAAAGATAAAGTTAAGACTCAGAGATATAATTCAAAAAAAATCAATGCTCTTTCCACATTCAGAGCTGCCTCTTCTTTCTGCCTTATTCTAATTTTTTAAGATTGCATGCTTTCAAGAATCTGGACCAATATCTAGTTTTGCATATATGCCTAAAAAACTTCCCAATATACTATTTAAAGTTTATACTTCCCAATATACTATTTAAATATTGATGGTAACTATGATTCAAGCTAACACAAATTTAGAGACCTATATACCATTGTTCTGGTGGGTTTTTAAAAAAGATGACAAAATATGATTCTCACTTACGAAAACAAAAACTTGGCCAAGCGTGGGAACTCACACATGCAATCCTAGCATTTTGGGAGACCAAGGTGTGAGGACCACTTGGAATTAGCAGTTTGAGAAACATTAGCCAGTCATGGTACACCTGTAGTCCCAGGTACTCAGGAAGCCAAGGCAAAAGGATCACTTGAGCTCAGGAGTTTCAAGGCTGCAGGGAACTATAAGGACACCCTTGAACTTTAGCCTAGGTGATAGGGTGAGATTCTGTCTCAAAAAAATCATAAATCCACATACCTAGATGTCCAATTATTTACTGAACATCTCCCACTGGTATTCTATTCTAGTAATACATCAATTTCAAGATTCTAAAATTTGATTCTCTATCTTCCTCTCCCCAGGTAATCTTGGGTCTACATTCCCACTTTTTGAACAATAACATTATCATTCATTCAAAGTCTATTTATAAATCGCTTACTATGATCTGGACACTGTGCTGGGGGCCGCAAATTTATCCTGACGAATGGGGAGGTGATTCCTGCCTTCATGTAATATACAACAAAATAAATTTTTGGTCTGATCTATCCACCAACTATCCAGATTATCAAGTAGAAAACTAGGAAGAAGCCGACACATCTCCCTTTCCATCAAACCTCATTTCTGTTCAATCACCAAACCCTGACCTTTCATTTAATAATCCCTCAAATTAACTTCCTCAATCTCACCACTATAGGTCAGGGCCTGATCATTTCTATCCTGGCTGACAAAACAATAACCTTTTAAACTGAACTTCCTATTTCTATCTTTTTCTTGTTATTGTTATTGTTGTTGTTGTAGTTGGAATCATTCCTCACCATGCTGGCTGAAAAATTTTCAAAGGATTCTATAGTAGTTTACTCCTTAGCATGGGTTATAAGGCCTTTCATTATTTGAACTCTAGTCTCATCTCTCCCACCGCATGCACAATTATACTTCACTTCTGAATTTGAATTCCATCTCAGCACCCTGAGTCATGACTCTGCCTAATTAGAATGCCCACCCTCTCTCCTTTGACTGGTTACCTTTTACCTTTTCCTTAAGAAGCAGATCATGAGTCAACTCCTCTGAAAAGATTTACAGAGCAGTGCCACCCACCTCCAGCCCAAAGTGAAATGACAGATTCCTCCTCTGTGTTTCTCCTCTTTACTATCCTTCCCACTCAAGTCTATTTTGTTGGTATTTACCCCGTACTCTAATTAATAATTGGAAATTTTTTGTATGTAAAGTCTTCAGGAACAGGTTCCTGCTTTGTTCTCGTCTGATTTTTTTCTACCTAGGACATAGTAGATATTCAATAAATATCAGTCCAATGAAGAAATGGTAAATTCACTTTTTAATTGTTGATCTTTCATTTACTTACATACTTTTCTCAGCATCATAAAAGAAAGACTCCATACATGCATGAATAAATCATCCTTTTTGTTAAATATCTGAGGATTCCAATGAAATTTTGGGATAATGAGATTGAAAATTATTCTAAGTCAAGAACATCCTTATTCAAAATATTATCTTTTTGAGACAGATAGGATTACATTCTGAGATCAGAGGGACAATACAGAGATGCTGGATATTACCTATCGTTCACTTAATTATTCATACAAACTACTTAGATGTTTTACTACAACTAAAATTTCCAAGCATGTTGATATAATAACTCTAAGAATCACAAATATTAAAACCCATCTCTTACCCACATAGCTCAATTTACTTAAGTGCTCAGATAACTGTGATAACACAAAAAATAGAGACCTAGTTCATCTAAAAGCAAAAAGAAAAGAAAAGAAAAAACTATATGTGCTAGGTGAATGACTTGTATAATAAAAAATATAGTAATTGTAATTTTCAACTTCAATTTTTAATACTACATAAAAGAAAGCCTGAAGAATGAATATTCCACTGTTGCATTAAAATTCCTAAGTTTATAAGAGCAGAGATTCGTTCTAAAATTAAAGTTATGAAATTGCCTTTTCTTTCTTTTGCAAATGATCCACATTCCCACATATTCAGATGAGGCTTAAGTATAAAGAAAAAACCATATAAGGCACACATTTATAAGCCCCAAACTCTTCATCAGAACCAGGAGGCTATATCTTCACAAAAGTCAGTTTTGAAAATGTTTATACAAAAATACTAAGTCAATTCACACTAAAATAAATTTAGTTGGCTATGGCTTACTGATATATTTTTACAATGGTTGTAGAAGACCAAGAAACAGTGGCTACATCAGACCAGTCAGCCTGTTCTACTCATATTTGTGTTTCCATTAAAAAAATGATTTAGCTTAAATAAAATTAAATATGCACTGGAGTTCTCAGACCCCTAGCTTGACTCTAGCATGGGCTTTTGTTTGTTCTCCAGACTTCCTGAAAAGTCCAACTATTGAGAATAAGGCCAGGGAGAGAATGAAGCATCTTCTCCAATCTAAGGAGAGCGACATGATATTTCCAGGAAGATTCTATCTGTGCTGGGGCACTCTGCTGGAAAGGCACTAGGTTGAGGGCATACCTGTACCTAAGAAACAGATTTGTTAAATCCTCATTTCTCTAAGCAAAGTATGCAAACCTGCAGCATCTGTACCCGGAAGGAGCTTGTGATAAGTGCAAAAACTCAGACCCCACCCTGTGCCCAGCCCCACTGAGTCAGAGCTCGGTGAAAGTTTCAAGATGATTCATCTGCACTTTGAAGTTTGAGAAGCACAATTAACCATGAGTTCTCACCTTGAAATAATGAAAACAAGGAAAACATCTCAAGCTGTCTTCTCTTAGAAAACGCAGTTTGCCACTTGGCTCCCCAAGTACGGGTCATACCAGGGTCAGATCTGCTATAGGCCTAACAACTGTGTAGGAACCCAAATGGATGGAAGTTTTACACGGTACAGGCCCCCCCTTTAAGCACTGTCACCTCAAAGGCATAAAAGTCCTTGGTCTATCTTGCTTTTTGTCCCATTTTACAGATTAGGAAATTAAAACTTTGCTTTAGAATGGTTCGAGATCAGGGTTTTTTGAATTCTCCTTGGTTAGAAACCAGTCTTCTTTCATTTCAACCCATTTTGAAAAGTTACTTTTGTGAAACAATATAAATATACTTTATTGGAAACATAGTTGAAGAGCAAATAGCAGACACAAAAATTCATGCCCTGATATCATGTATTTTATAATTTGATTAATCAGACATGTAGTTGCTCTCTTTAGTTTACACATAAAAGCATCTAAACATTCTCATTGTGTGATCTTACTTCACTACAGACCAGGAACAGCCAGTTGAGAAACTGGCACAGTCTGTGGCCGCACCACCAGCAACACTGCCACAGATCACACAGATTGGAACACAGGGAGTTGTGCCTCAGAAATAAATGTAAGATTAGGATTTGAATCCAGGTAGTTGGACTTCAAACCCACCCCTTTCCGCCAAGGCACCATCACTGACTCCTAAGTGGCACAACTCAGTCTGCTCACAGCCTAATACGGGGCTTCTGTCAACTCACCAGATAAAATCATAGGCAGTGTAGATAGAAGATAGAATAATGAGCCAGAAATATTAGAGGATGTGGTTTGGTGTCTTAGTTCTGCAACAGTACAAGTAACGTGGAAGAGGATTTTTTTTTAATTTTTATTAAATCATAATTGTGTACATTGGTGCAATCATAGGGCACAATGTGCTGACTTTATATACAATCTGAAATATTTTCATTGAACTATTTAACACAGCCTTCATGGCTTTTTAATCACTATATGAAGACATTTATATTCTACATTTAGTAATTTTCACTTGTACCCTTGTAAGATGCACCGCAAGTGTGATCCCACCAATCACCCTCCCTCCTATATCCAGAAGACCAAAAATCACATCACAATAAAGATATCTGTACCAGAATGTTTATTGCAGTCCAATTCATAATTGCTAAGTTGTGGAAGAAGCCCAAGTGCCCATCGACCCACGAATGGATTAATAAATTGTGGTACATGTATGCCATGGAATACTCTGCAGCCTTAAAGAAAGATGGAGACTTTACCTTTTTTATGTTTACATGGATGGAGCTGGAACATATTCTTCTTAGCAAAGTATCTCAAGAATGGAAGAAAAAGTATCCAATGTACTCAGCCCTACATCAAGCTAATCTATAGCTTTCATACGAAGGCTAAAACCCAGTTATAGCACAAGAAATGGGGAAAGGGGCCAGGGAGGGGAGAGGAGGGGGGAGGTTGGGTGGAGGGAGGGTGATTGGTGGGATCACACTTATGGTGCATCTTACAAGGGTACAAGTGAAAATTACTAAAAGTAGAATATAAATGTCTTCATATAGTGATTTAAAGGCCATGAAGGCTATGTTAAATAGTTTAATGAA